>JBBPBX010036341.1:16958-29310 GCA_038048925.1 Garcialebias charrua | reverse complement strand
TGTCACTCCAGATACTGAAAGCAAAGGTTCACATACCTTTACCACTCATATACATATACCACAATATATAATATTGGATCATTTCCCTCAATAAATAAATGACCAAGTATAATATTGTTGTGTCATTTGTTAAACTTGATTCTCTTTATCTACTTGTATGACTTGCAAGAAAACCTGATGATGTTTTAGGTCATATGTCTGCAGAAATATAGACAATTCTAAAGGATTTACAAACTGTAGGCAAGTAGCAAAAATCAATTTACCTTGGCTGGCTCAAAAGATTCAAGATCTTTTTAACTGTTGTTGTACAGGTTCATACCAAAATGTCCTTGCACATTCAAACAGCACTCACCTTCAAGGAAAGGCATGAGAAGAGGCAAAACGGAGATCAACAAGGCTGTTGTGTATTTTGTGCAAATGAAGAAAAAAAACCTACAAGCAGAAACAATAAATAGCAGGAGGAATAAAACACAGGAATTGTATAAAAGGAAAATATATATGTATATATTTTTTTTATCCATGGGCTTTAATTTTTAGAAAAGTAATGCTGGTTGTCAACAAATGAAGAGTTTTAACATATTAAGATACTTAGTTATCACTGAAGCAAGGTAATAAATAAATAGAGCATTTTAATGGTTAAGATAAAACTTTTAAGACAAAAGTGACAGTGCCATTGAGTGTTCAAGCCAAAAAAAACGGGATGCTTACGAGAGACAATGACTTCTTCATGTGTGAAACTGGGCAATTAGCATGTAAGCTGTACAGTTTACTGTCAGAGAGCAGCATTAGCATCAAACTCTAACATGCTGTTACAGCAGATGTTCAACCGTTTACACAAGTTATGGAAGGGTGGCATCAGCGTTACCTTCCACAATAAAGACAGGTTTCAATGTGCAAAAAAAAAAAAACCTCAGTGTGTTCACAGCTTTCCGGGCACTGAAAAAGCATCATAAATCGAGTTCTTCCCCGTCTGGACTCAGGCTGCCTGACCATCTATTTGAAGTAAGAGACTTGATTCTCATGCTGTCAAAACATAATTCGGCTTTAAAGCTAATTTTCCGATCCTGAGCTGACATCTCCTCCAAAACCAAAGTAAATAGATACAATTTTTGTCCATTAATGCTGAAATTAGAATATTTATTTAAAAGAGGTAAGAACATAAGGTAAGGTTTTTAAAGTTGTGTTTATGTATAGGTGACATATGCACAGGAACTATTTTATGAGCCTTAAAACAGGGCGTGGTATGAACAGTGGAGGATAGTTCAATGTCACTGTTTTAATGACCAACTGGTAGAAAGGGGTGTAAGCTCAATCATCCAGGTAGATCTAAAATAGTCAAATCTGGTCCTCTGGACATTCAAAAAACAAAACAAAGCAAAAAAATTGTAGAACTGTTTCGTCTTTCGTCCAAACTTCCTCAGTCTGAGCTGCTGTATTCAGCTCAGTCTTATAAATAGCACCCTCTCACAGTGGATCAACCAGTTGGCTGATGACAGCCAAAACCAGCTGCTCACATGATCAAGGAGGACCATCAGCCTAACGATGGATCGTTAGCACCCTGATGGTTGTTTGCTATTCACAGAGGGCTGAGTGATACTAGCAATAACAGCATTGTAAGAGGGGGACAGTTGAACCCGGAGGCCTCCACCTCTGTTTAATGATGGACGGTTTCTTTTCACAAAGATGGCCTCCTTTACTCCTCTCTCAAACCATCGTTCCTCTCTATCAAGGATGTGAACATCTTCATCCCTGAAAGAGTGACCGCTGGCGTGGAGATGAGTGTAGACTGCAGAGTCCTGACCTGATGATGTTGATCTTCTGTGCTGGGCCATCCTTTTGGCCAGTGGCTGTTTAGTTTCCCCGATGTAAGACTGATCACAGCCCTCCTGACACTGAACAGCATACACAATATTACTCTGTTTGTGCCGGGGGACTGGATCTTTGGGATGAACCAGTCTTTGCCGTAATGTATTTTGGGGTTTAAAAGCCACTGGGACGTTGTGTTTAGAGAATAAACGTCTCAATGTCTCTGAAACTCCCGCAACATACGGAATGACCACTGGTCTGGGTCTGGGTTCCTTCTTTTCACCTGATGGCTGGCTGGAGTCCTGTTGGGTTTCTTCTCTGCTTTCAGGAAGGCCCAGTTAGGATATCCACATTTCTCTAGAGCCTGTCTTGTGTTGGATTTCTCCTTCTGTCTGGCTCCTGAATTATATTTACAATATTCACTAGAAGACTGAAGAGGACATGTATGCATATGACATGGAGGTAGATGGAGTGAGGACAGAGTGAGATGAAGAGGATGACTCACAGAAGAAGCATAAAATGTAAAGAAAACTACATTTATAAAAACAACTGCATACCCTTAATCATCAAAAAAGTTTTAGCTGATAGCACTGTCATGAGTTCGTTTTCATGTACGGTAGTATTAAAAAAATCATATAAAGCATTTATCTTGATAAAACAAGAGACTTTTTAAGGTGCTTGAGTGATTATACAGGTGAACAGGTGAGGCTCATTAGCTCATTAGTGTTTGGCAACAACAAGATGGTTGAATAGCTTATGACGAATTATGACATCAGCAGGTTGCTGTTAAAGCTGTCTACAGTTTAAACTACGTTGTTTATTGAAAAATATATTATAATAATAATTATCATGTGCTCAAGCATCAAATGAAGGAAAATCTGCCAACTCCGATGTCTTAAATATGACTTCACTAAAGAAGGACGTGCGACCATCAACACAGCTGTAAGTGCTCATATTAACATTATCTTTTGGCTACAGCAAGCTAAAATTCATGTCTTTGCCATTTTAGCTGATATCTGCTGAAGTTTTCTACCTTCTCTGAACAGTGGGTGTCTTGCACATGTGCACGGTGTTTTTTCCACGCATTTCTTTGATGTTGTGGTGAAAAATATGAACTATAATTGTCTAAAGCCATGTTTATGTCCAAACTGTTCGTGGTTTGTTCTGCTCCGAGCAGCTGTTGAATGAAAGTAACTAAAAACTAACTGGATCATATTGACTGTTTTATGTGATCCAGGCTGCATGGTGTGTGATTATTGTGAGTGTACTGTTCATCAGTTATCTTTGATCGTGTTTATTTACCGGTAGTCAGATTGTGATGTTACACGTTTATTTTTTTGCATGTGAATTGAAAAAAATCCTGTTGGATGCTGTTGGATGTTGCACTGGTTTTTGTTAATAATTGTAATAATTATAACTATATAAATATTATATTAATAATAACTAGCCTTGATGCTTTTGCAATCCTTGTTGTTTACGTCGCTTCGCCCAGGTGAAATAAAACTGATTTGACCATTAAAGTGCATTTATTAAGGAAAAGTTGAACTGAGACACATCTTTATTATAATGTTGGACAAACATGTTTTTAAGTGTTTAATCTTGTTAAAATCTTGTTAAAGTCCTCCCATACACGTTCCCGCGGCCGCCATTTGGCAGCCAATCCATTTTTGGCACAACACTGGCCCACGTTTCCAGGTGGTCAGTGGTGACGCATAATAGATGCGACTTATACAGCAAATTAACTTGTGCTTTTTCCACTTTATTAGACATTTTTGGACTGATGCAACTTATACGGTGGTGCAACGTACGACAGCAAGTACAGTATGTTTAAACTGTTTTCTTTTTGACAAAGTTGACGGTCAGCATGCATGATGATCGAGGCATTTGGACCAGTAACTCTGTTATATTAAATATTTGCATTAGCCAAGATTTGCAAATAAGGTCACTTTTGGCAGGGTTGTTGCTAACTACAGTATACTGTTGCATCTGGAAGGAGATAATGCATTCATGATAAAAGTTTGCTCCAATATTTTCTAATGACAAATCCATTCTTGTGTGTATTCTTTAACCTCCCTGAACTATTGCATATGCGTGTAGTGGACCTGACCTTGGTCAGCGATACACCTTCGTCTCTTTGAACTGTCCCAGTGATACCTTTTACTGATCCTCTCAGTAAAACAGACATTAACACAGTTTAGTCCATTTTAGTTTGAATCTAAGAACATAATCACTACAAGAGACTCTTTTTACGCTTTAAATTTGTTCTAAGTCAAATGTATTCAACAGAATAACCTTCTGTCATTTTTATGATCAGTTGTTATTTGCATGAGCAGTATATTCTTAATATGTGAATGATCATTACTATGCTGGTATATATTTCAATAAGTCTTAGTCAAAGAACTATGGCAAAGTTGAAAGTACATGTCAAGTTGAACTTCTCAGTTTTGTTTAGTAATAAAAAAACAGTAATCAGTTGTTTTCTTGTGCATGGTTCCACAACTCCCTGTCTTCCTCCAAACAATTATTTCAGTTTCTGACTGATTCTGACTTTCACCTTGAATTGAGATAATGTCAAGTGAACTCTTTGACGTGACTCTATAACTCCCTTCCACTGGTCCACGTACCAATCAGGAGACTGAATATATGATGTCAACACTTTTGGTAAAAAGCGTTCACTTCCTTGATAGTTTAGTCTGTTCGGAGAGTAAAGAGCTGTCATGTTCCCTCTTCCAAAGCTGGTGAACGGGGTCAAGACGTCAAAGACCCATTACATCAAGCAGGGTTCACAGCATACCTACTGCTGAAACCAGAACCGAGCATATGCTCCACTTTCAAGGAAAATTCCTTTGAGGAACGTTTATTTTGAAGTCACCCAGAAAGTGCCAATACTTCTGATGATCCACGCGAACAACAGAAGACGTTGAAAGTAAACAGAACCAGTTTGGGCGCACCGGACCTGCAATGACTCTGTGCATCTGAAAGGCTGGTACCTTCTCTTTACCAGACTGTCGTCTTAAAAGGTAATGAGTCAGCTGTTTTACAAACGTACCTGGAGTTCAGCACAAGTCTGATGGAGAGTGTCATTTCATTTTCATTTCATTTATTTATTTATTTAAGTTAGGACAATGCATATTAATCAACATGACAGCGTAAGCATCAATGTAAATTTGCCGGAGTTAGCACAATAGCTAATTTTCATCCGTTGTCCTAAGGCAGGTAAGAATAAGAAATGTCCCATAAAACAAAAGAGCGGAGAAAAATACAAACATCACCTATATAGCACATAACACAACATAAATTACAATAAAATTATGATGCCATAAGAAAATAGACAAAGTAATCTACACATGAGTGCACTTCTGATTAGTTTTCAGCCAAAGTTTCAGAGAATTTTTAAAGCTGGAGTAGGTGCCACAGGTTTTTTCTGGTCATACACTCAAGTTAATTGACTTCCTTTAAACTTAATTTTTCCATCCTCCTCCTATTTCTCTTAAACTTTCCCTTTATCATCCTAAGCTGGCAACTAAATTTTAAGAAATAAGAACCTTCAGAGATAAGTAAAATGTCATCTTATTTACTTGTTTTTGTTGTCCAATTAATCTGCTGACAAGTTAATTTGCAAGAAAGTCTGATCGATCAATCAATGTACATGTTATGATGTAATTTTATGATTCTGTTAATAAATGGTTCAGTTCTGCTGAACCAACATAAATTAACGTTTCATGTCAATTGCATCTTGCCAGGTCACAATTTATTGTTTTTAATCTGAAAAAGAGAGAACTCGTGAATTTTGATGTTCATTTGTGTCAGCCTAAACCCTGCTCAATTTACATCTGGTGGACAGGTAAAATCAGTAAAACTGATCACCCCTGTAACATGTGGATGCCATGTCCTAGGAGGTTAAAGCGCTCTGACCTAAGGCTTTAGTAAAAGGAAGAACAACAGAACTGGGTAATTTCACATATGTCAGCTTCAGCTGTTGGTCAAATTTAGTTAGAAAATATCCGTATGTCAAATATTTATAAAATGGCTAACTATTTCCAATGCTAACAAGCCCTTTGTGGACTTTTTGACTAGATGGCATAATTAAGTGTTTGAGTTGAAGTGGACAGCAGGTCATAGATGAGTGGAGCTGGTTGTAACTTTTTGAACAAGAATACTATTTGTCTATGTAAATGTTGCACTTTATTCCACACTCCTTTGAATTACATAAATATTTTTTGACCTTTGATAATAATTTTGAATGAACTGAGACGCCATCAATCTGTGTAAAAAGTACTTTGTAAATAAAAGGCTAGTGCAGTGACTAATAGTGACCACTAGATGGTGCTAAATAATGATACCGAATACAGGTAGTTCCCGACTTACGAGGATCCGACTTTACGAGGTTATCATATTTAATAAAAATATGATTTTTTTGTTTTGTTTAAATGTTCTTAATTTCATGTGTACAACACTTTGTTGCAACTGTGGTTGTTTTAAATGGCTTTATAAATAAAGTATAATTGTTATTTTTATGTTTTATTTCAATTTTTAGCGTATTAGCGATCGCTCCCAACGCGCTTCCGGCAGACATAAAACGAGCGGATTGCGGCCGCTTGACCATGCAACGAGCGGAGCTAAGCGGGCGGGGATTATTGTAGACATGCTGGCAAAGAGACCGGCCGGGAGCTGCTGGCCTTTGAGGACCGTGCGTCCGATCAGAGGTTGCCTCATACGGATAAAATAGCTGGAAACACTCGGTGAACTTTGTGGATGTGTCTGGACTGGAGCAGCAGCAGCAGATCGCTCAGCGATCGCTCCCAAAGTGCCGCGCGACAACATTAGCTCATGGGCTAAGCTAAGGCTAAGCTAAATGCTAAGCGGACCCGACCAGAACCAAACCGAACCAACGGCCGGCGGCCGGGAGCTCGCCTCAATGTCCGGGAGCTCGCCTAAGATGTCGGATGGACACCAGCTAACGTGGAGAAGCAGCTCCGACAGCCTTTTTTGGATGTGCTACACGCTAACGAGTGCTAACGAGAGCAGGCCTAATCTGGTGGGGGCTAACAACAGGTAACGTGGGCAGCTTGTTTGGATGAATGAACACCGCGGAGAAACGGCTTTCGGTAAGTTTATTAAATATTTTTCTGGCTCCAAATGTATGAAGTTAGCGTACTAACAGGCCTTCCTTTAAACAGTTTGGACTGCGTGGTGCTGCAGAAAGCTGGGGACCTCAGACGTAACGCGGCAGAGCTTAGAGATGAGAGAAGCTGCGTTCAAAGTAAGATTTTTTTTTACATGTACGGACTTACGAGATTGTCATCTTACGAGAAACTCGTAGTAACGGAACTCGCTCGTAAGTCGGGGACTACTTGTAAACATAATGTAAATGTAAATAAAGGTTGAATGAAAGTAGATGGCCGCCACGTAGCCCAGTCAGTGGCTGAAACTTACAAATTGATTATCTTAGTTATTGTATATTTCTGGGACTTTTTAACTGGGGGACTGGGGTATTTGTAGTAGGTTTAAATATTAAATGTGTTTACTGTACAAAGTACAAGATAAAAGCATTTTTTTTTAAATCCATGTAAGGTGATGCAGGAATTTTTTTCTCCTCAGCTTTTAGTACCGTCTTTAATATTCTCAAAGAAAATGGACAACTTGGAAAATAGATTTCCGTTCATTTTACCATCAATTTGCCAACATACTCTCAAGAGCCACACAGAACACCTGCAGCTGTGAGCATCTGTATCATAACTTCATGAACATTGGGGGTAAAATTAAATTTATTTTTTAATAGTTTATGATAGTCATATGTATATGTTTCTTCTCTTTAATGTGCTTGTGTTCAGCCTTGTGACCTTTTTGAGGGGCAAGTGAAGGTGAGCGATCACCTCTCAATGTTCTATATAATCGGACTGACTTTTTATACCTGAGGCTACAATTCCACACGCATGCATGCATGCATGCATGCATGCAGCATGCTCACACACCCCTCTTACCCATCAATTAACCTTGGAAGTATCGAGCTATTTGTCAATGTTGTGCAATTTTTCTTCTGCGGTTGGACAAAACCGTTGATCTGCCAAAGCGCGCTCGCAGTTCTCTGCAAACTTATTTCTAAGTGGTTTGACTTCTTTTCTAGATCCAACTGGTTTTTACGTCTTCCTTTTCTCTTTTATTCTCCCTGGTGTCAATGAAATATGACGTTGGAGTTTTTAATTAGCAACATTACAAGCAGTGAAAGGACACTTACTGTAAAACAAATTGGTAAGGAAAGCGTTTTGCCCATGTTGGCAAAGACAAGTTGTTTATTAAACCACTTCAATTAAATAAAAATGTAGGGATGTTGCCTTTTGAGTTATAGATGTAAGCAAAAAAAATCTTTGCTACTTTCATTTGATTTTTGCTCTTGGAAAAACAAATACTCCAAGAAAAGTGTACATTTTAATATTTAACATTAGGGATTCGTGATTGAGTTTGTTGCAGCTCCTCAGACTGAAGAAGTCTTTTGGATAAAAGGTGACATGTTTCAGTAAAGAACACGTCCAGAGGACCTGACTTAACCTTCTTAGAAACTCCAATAAACAATAAGAATACAAAATATAAAATGAAAGGCAGCAGAAAGAAGAAAAAAAAAATCTTATTATATCTGCCCCTTTTTTTTTCAAACAATTAGTTCAAACAATAATAATCTTCAAGTAACAAAACAAAAGAATAACTTTCAAAATTTTCTATCTCTAATACAATACACATTAAAGTGTGTGTGACATGATTTTGGAACTATGCATAAAGTGGCACAACATATATATGTTGTATCATTCAACTATGTTCGTTTTTACAAGGAAAATGATAAATCAATGAAATTTTGTTTCAAAAGTTATTTTAAAATTGGCGCCATGTTTCGTCACTGGACATCCGGGTACTTATGCATGCGACGTCGTGACGTAGAGACTGCAGAGTCCAGTCTGTAGGCTGCGATTAGCACGCAGTGTCATTAGCCGTGTTTCCATCAAGGTTTCTAGCTGCGCAATTTGAAATAGCGCAGCAGAAAAGCTTAATGGAAACGGCAAATTGCGAGGTTACTTCCTGAATTACGCTAAAAAGTTTATACGCTCGCTTGAGGTGGTTTTTGGGATTTGAGATGCGCTAAACGACAGATGGAAACACATTTTCCGACTCATTTCTGACGTAGCGAACATTCACGTCACGTGACGTTCAGCTGTTTCCGCTCCGGACAACATGTAACATCGCTAAAACTAGTTGGCATGACAGAATAAATACAACTCGCCCGATAGCAACACGTACCTGAAATATTCTCTCCATTTTGACGAGATGTGTGGCCGGGTTCTGTTTTCAACCGCTACTTCCTGTTTACTGTAGACATGCGCAGTGCTGACGTCTGACGTAATGACGCTGACGTCTGACGTAATGACGCTGACGTCTGACGTAATGACGCTGTGTGCGGCTTGGAAGAAGCGCTTCAAGCCAGTAGATGGAAACACTTCTGATCTGCATTAATTTGTATTTACATATTTGCGAGGTAGCTCAAATTTCGCAATTAAAATGGATGGAAACACGGTTATTGTGTTCAAGATTGCCTATTTTCTTTTGTATAACTTGAAAACGTTGTGTCTCATTTGGGTGTTCTAACATCGCCAGCTCTGTAGACGACTACGATCGGGTTCCAGCCCTTCACCCTCGGAACCTTGCTCATCTGACATGTCTGACTCCCCCTCGCACCCTGAACGGTAAGACTCAAATAAATACGGCTGCAAACCTACAGTAGAACCAGCTGTTTCTTGTTCATCACTCAAACTAACTTCTGCTTCCCAAACTGAAGACAAATCGCTCAAATCTTCACTTAAATTGCTTAATTCCTCGGTTTATATATTCACTGCTATTCGTTATTTACAAAGTTCGTTCTAGCCATTGCGTCATAAAAATGCGTCGCCGTTTGACTGCGACGCACTGCAGAGTTACGTCATTAAAACAATTTTATTTTAAAATACTTTTATATATTGATTATTCGAAGCATCTGTGTACAAAAAAAATCAAAGCTGAGTAGCTCTTCTTTCTAAAATGTTTATGTTTTAACATCATGTCACACCACCATTAAGCTACTTCACACACATATATATATTTTTATTTTTTTATTTTTAACAATTCAATTTTGGGGAAGAACCGGACGAACCCCACCAGCGACCACATACAATGACCCCCCCGGGGTCGCCCGCGGTAGGATCTGGGGAGTGGGCTAGTGGCTCGTCCTGTTCGGGTGGTCCTGGGGGCTCTGGGCTCGGGGTCCTTCCTGGGGTCTTGGGCTTTGATCGCCCCTTCGTCTGCCTCGGGCTTTGGGGGGACGGATCTCTGATGCTTCACAGTCGCTACTAAATGTTCTATTGGAGGAACCTTATTCACTTATGCATGCTCACAACCACACACAAATGGATGCAGGGATGTATATATAGATATATGCAGATATGTAGATGGGTATATGAATGAATATAAAAGTATATGTATGTATACTATATATATATTTGTAGGTATGGGTATGTGTATTTATAGAATTCTACTGCAAGCTCATGAATATTATTAGTCTTTATGCATGTATGTTCCATTGTTGTGTTCTGTCATGTGCTTTGCAGGATTGTGGACGGAGGTTGGGTGTGTTTGCCTTGTGCTCTTTTGGTTGATAATTGTTGATTTGTTGTCTTACTTTCTCTTTTCTTTCTTTCTCTCTTTAAAAAAAAAAAAAAATATTTATATATTGGAGTGAGAGGATGGCTATAAGGTGTGAAGGGAGGCCATCTATTAATGGAACAAAAAAAATTCAATTTTGATAATTTTCTTAAATGTACACATTGACTTGGCATTTTTAACATCACTCTCCAAACCATTCCACAATCCAATTCCCTGGATTGAAGTGGACCGTCCCTTCAAACTAGTTCTGAATTTTGATTTGACAAATATCTCTATCCCCTTAAGATTATAACAACTTTGTCTTTTAACAAAAGGTATTTGGATATTTAAAGACAGTTTTTCATTTATACTGGGTCTTCAGGGTATGGATCCCCCGGGCCCATGATGAACAAGGGACTACAGTATTGTACTTCACTGCTCTTTGCTTTAAGTTTTTATTTTAAACTGTCTGACCACAAACCATTGGGACTGCTGACTCTGCTCAAGGGAACTTCAGCAGTAGTTAATGTTTTACAAATCCCTGTTTGGGGATTTGGTCTGATGTTTAGACCTTGAGTCCTGTGATCTTGGTGCATTAACTCTCCTTCATTTGCTCATTTTTTCTTTTTTTTTTGTTCAGAAATCTGACTTCACTGATTTTGAGGTGAACCCCCCCCCTCCCACCCCACCCCCCAGCCTTTTTATTGTTTGATTTGTTGGACGGAAACTAACCTCGGCTCCCAGGAGTATTAACACTGTGCTCTGAGGATTGAAATTAATTGAATATGACCCACATCAGATTAATAGCTTCAGCTGAGCTTTCTTCAGAGGCTCCATGTTCAGGTGCTCTGCTCATATTTTTATTGTAACATGAATATACTTTGTACAGTATGAGGTCAAAGTTTACTGAAACCTGTTTGGTTTTTCCAGAATGCTGTGTTGCAAACGACAGCATGGGTGGCCGTAACTCCTTTGTGAACATGGACTCTGTTTTCTTGTACTTTTTGGTGACATTTCCCCCCAAAATCAATATTTTGTTTGTGTGTGACATTTGTAAGATGTTTATAATTTGCCATGGCTGCAGATTTAATAGTTTTGTTCAGAGAATGCCGGAGAAGGTTGAACCAGTGATCCGAACTCTCCACATGACAAGCACTGATTATGCCCATGTATGTTTCTGCCGGCTTCGAAGAAATCTTTTACGGCCTTAAAGATGGAGTCATAAAGAAAATACCAGAGAGCTCATGTGGGGCCGCAGAGAAGGAAATTATCCCGTGACCTTGACTTGCACAGGTTGTGCTATTGTGAAGTTTGTGGTGTATACAATGGGGGGCTGACAGTCTTGTTATAAATGAATCACAGAGGTAGTTACCATTATTATGAAGGTCCTGGTGTCAACACCGAGTCGTCTGAACACTGACAAATTGGGAATGAAGTGGGAATTTGTTTAATGCAGTTATCTTTTTGTAGGCATTTTAGTCATTCTAGGTGGTAAAAGGTTTGAACAATTTAACTCTGGAGAATAATAAAGCATATCTTAATTGAATTTAAATAGAAAAACACACCCATATGGCATCAATAAGTACTTTTATTATTTCTATGCTCTGCTAGACTTCACTCTGGTGTCCTTGGACTTCAATTTGTCTTGTTTATTTAATAACATAGACCAGGGATTAACTTGACTGTGTCTAGGGAGCACAGTTTCTTAATTTGTGAACTGTATTCAGCAATATTTTTACAAGCTTTAACGACCATTTTAACATTTTAGTATGAAATGTTTACACTGAAAGTGACTGGAGGTATTTAATGCTCATTTAATTTGTAAATCTTTTCTAAAATTTACAAAATCCACATACGTTTTCAAAAATATTTCAAACTTCAG
>JBBPBX010036341.1:0-16809 GCA_038048925.1 Garcialebias charrua | reverse complement strand
TATATATATATATATATAATTCTTTTTCTGGGATTTCCTGTAGTTTTAATAAAAGCTCAAAGCGTGATTTTTCTCTGCTCCTCAATGAATTCTGATTTGACTAATTCAAATGTACTTCTTTCTCGAGCCATCAGTGCAAGTACTTCACAAATATCTCTTGGCGTAATATGATTGCCAGGTTGTGCATCTACGAAGAGAGAAAACACACAGCAGGGTTTTAGCTCCTCCAACTTTCCCTAATCCAATTTTAACTGTCGGTTTATAAATTGCGCCAGATACAATAGACTGCCAGGAATTCTTACTGAGGAGGAGGAGGAGGAAGCTCCTTTGCAACTTGGACATGTTTGTGCCGGAATACAGTGGAGGCTTGTTTGTAAAATTGTATGACTGTGTATACACTATTCATGAAAACATGTTGCACTGAGATGATCCTTGGCCCCCATTGTGAAAATATCCACATATGAAACTAAATTCACAGAGTGCTGTCAGTCTGGTCCGATTTGCTGCGGCTTTGATTAATGATCCGGCCAGACTGTGCTGCTCAGCGCTGCAGCACCTTAGTTGTGCCAATTAGGAGAAATTGTGAGAATTTAAAAATAAAAACGAAGCAAGTGAATGGAAAGTAGACATCATCTGGGCATAAATGAGAATCCCATTTCACCTTCTAGTTGTTTATTTGTCATATGTTTTTGTGTTTTAACACTTTTAAACTCCTGCCTTTGTTTAGGGATTGTCCCTGCTGCATTTAAACATGCTGTAGTTAGGCCCCTTCTTAAAAAACCTCACCTGGACCCATCAATTTTATCTAATTTTAGACCTATTTCTCATCTGCCTTTTTTATCTAAAGTTTTAGAAAAAATTGTTTTTATGCAGTTACAACCTGTTTTAGAAAATCATGGTATTTTTGAAACATTTCAGTCTGGTTTTAGATCCCGTCATTCTACCGAATCAGCCTTGTTAAAAGTCCATAATGACATTTCCATGTCCATGGATGCCAAGTGTCCCGTTGCACTGGTGTTGCTGGACCTCACAGCTGCATTTGACACAGTAGACCACACTGTCCTTCTATCTCGCCTTCAACATTATGTTGGAATTTCTGGTACAGCACTCAAGTGGTTCACTGCCTACTTGACCAACAGAACATTCTCTGTCATGCTGGACACTCTTTCTTCCTCCACTGCCGTTCTCTCTTGTGGTGTGCCGCAGGGTTCTATTCTCGGTCCTCTCCTCTTTTCACTGTACATGCTGCCCCTTGGATCAGTAATAGCCAGACATAATTTTTCTTTTCACTGCTATGCTGATGATGTACAAATTTATCTACCAATGAAACCCAAAAACAGTAATCTTCTCACCCAATACGCTGATTGTATTGCCAACATTACGCCAAAAATACACTACACGCGGCTCCGCTCCGCCCCGCTCCGCAGGTCGCAGCTGAGCGAGTCCAATTTCCATTACCTGCGCTCAGCTCAGGTCCGAATAGATGCGCTGCTCCGAGACACGTGCGAGATCGCGCGATAAATCAAGTGAAGTCAGAACAAAACAATTCATTCGGTGGAAGAAGGAGAACAACTGTAGAGAGACTGCTGCCTTGATCTTCTCTCGTAAATAAGCTACATGGTTTGAGCAACAGGAAGTGATGTTTACATTTCAGAATAAAATACGTTTTTATTTATTTATTTCTTGTATTGCGTTTGTAGGCGTAGTCATAGTCATAAATATAATAGTTTAGTCATAGAATAGTCATAAATGATAGTTTGACAGCATTTTTGTACAAATAAATCCGTATAGAGCTAGGATTAGTCCGCCCGTGGTGATTTTATTTTGTAAATACGGAAGTTGTGCTCGTTCCTTTTCCTGTTGGTGCGACGTAATCTTCAAAAGTTGACTCCGGCACAGCTCCGTCATCCGGCAGAAATAGAAAAATTTCTAATTTTGACGGACTGCCGTCCGCTCTCCGCAGCTCACCGCCGCCGTGCGGAGCCAGTGTACTTTATCTCATTGATTATAATGGGTGCGTATTTGCTGCGGAGGTCGGACCGGAGCGGGGCGGAGCTGCAACGCGTGTGGTGTATTTTTGGGGTTAAACAGTGGCTTCACCGTAATTTTTTGTTTTTAAACGAAGGAAAGACAGAATGCATCTTCTTCGGTGATGATGCTCCCTGTAACTTTGGTGCTCTAACTTCCAAATGCAGACCAAAAATTAAAAACTTGGGGGTGACATTTGACAAGGACTTAAAATTTGATAAACAAATAGCGTCTGTAGTCAAGGCCTGTTTTTATCAACTACGTCTTTTATACAAAGTTAAACCTTTTTTAAATCGTTTTGATTTAGAAAAGGCCATTCATGCTTTTATCACCTCAAGGCTTGACTACTGCAATTCCCTATATGCGGGAATCTCCCAATCCTCCATTAAACGCCTTCAATTGGTCCAAAATGCTGCAGCTAGACTTTTAACCAACACCTCCAGACGTGAACACATTACCCCTGTTTTATTTTCTCTCCATTGGCTTCCAATTGATTTTAGAATTAAATTTAAAATTTTATTATTCACTTTTAAAGCTCTTAATGGTCTTGCCCCACTGTATTTGACTGATCTTGTAACTGTCCGTGAATATAGGAGAACACTGAGATCATCAAATACATTTCTCCTGTCTGTTCCAAAGACCAACTACAAACGTTGGGGTGACCGGGCCTTTTCTGTCGTTGCACCCAGTCTCTGGAATAAGCTACCTCTGGACTTGCGCTCCATCACTCATATGGAGTCTTTTAAATCTAATCTAAAAACCTTCTTATTCAGGCAGGCTTTTAATGCCTAGTGGTTCTTTGACATTCTTGTTAGGTCTAAATTGTTTTTAATTTTTAACTGGCTGTTTTTTATTGTTGTTGTTTTTTATTGTTTGTTTTTATTGTTTGTTTTTATTTCTGTATTGTTCAGCACTTTGTGCACCTTCTGGCTGCTGAAAGGGGCTCTGTAAATAAAGATTGATTGATTGATATGCAGGTTAACACAAGGTCAACAATGAAATGAAATGATCAGGATGAGAAACAACGATTTGACTCGCAAAATAAGAAAAAAAATCCTAAAGCATGCAATAAGGGCACAATATGATTGCCAAAAAGTGATAAAGAACAATATTTACAATGTCCTAAAAAATTATAGTAAACAACAACATGGTAGAGTATAATGGTGCAAATAGGATGAGTTAGTTTAAATAAGTATTTTACAGGTTGTAATATAAACTTAAATGCACATGATATATATTGCACCTATACCACACAGGTTGTGTGACAGGTTATTTCATAGGATTAACATTGATATTAATTGAATTATGATGGTAATAATGACACATGATATAGAAATATATGACACACGATATATGGCATGATGTAAAACACATGCATACATGATACTGCCACATAGTGCAGCAGCAGTAAACATTAGGTATCACAGCAGTGAAATGTTATTGTCAAGAATTCAGTAATCTGATAGTTTGTGGGTAGTATCTCTGAGTATTTTTGTGTATGATGATAGGCTCCTGTATCATCTGCCTGAGGGTAGTAGATGGACCACACCCATCCAGACCTTGTGCTGGGTGGTTGTGGTCCTTAATGATGCTGCGTACGTTATGCATACATCCAGGTAGATGTCCTGGATAGTGTGGAGACAGATATGTCTACTACTTTCTAATCCTGTTTGCATGTTTGAGTGTGTGCAGGTGTTCATTCCTTTTTTGTGGTGTAGGGGCAATGTGGTTAATAACTATTTGTTATTTTGACTGTTAGTCATGGAGTTCCTCAGGGTTCAGTGTTTGGACCAATAAGCTTTACTTTATATATGCTTCTATTAGGTAAAGTTATTCAACAGCATGGGATACATTTCATTGTTATTCATTCAACCTTTATTATGCTGATGATACAGTTATATTTGTCCAAGAAACTGATGAATCCAATCAGTTTTAAGTAACGATCATGTCTTAATTACATAAACTTGGATGGCCCTTAATTTTCTGCTTTTAAACTCAGACAAGACAGAGGTTGTTGTTTTTGGACCTGAGCATCTTAAGACTTAATTTTTTCAGTCTTTCCATTTCTCTGCATGGCATTAATCTGGCCTCCAGTTCTAATGTAAGTAAGTAAAACTTTATTTATATAGCACTTCTTATGACTTCTTAAGATAAAAATCGCAAAGTGCTTCGACAAACAAAATAAAGAAGTGCACAAAACAAATTTAAGCAAAGGCAAATAAAAAAAACTGAGTTTTTAGCTGGCCTTTAAAGGAAGCAACTGAGGCCGCTGATCTGAGAGTTTGAGGTTTGTTAAAAACCTTGGTGTTGTTTTTGATAAGGATATGCCTTTTTTTTTTTTTGCCATGCCCACTGCATGGCAGGTGATCCCACACACCCACTACACAGCCGCTTTAGACTGCTGCCATCAGGGAGGAGACTGAGGAGTCTCCAGGCTCGTACCAGTAGACTGAGAGACAGCTCTGTTCATCAGGCAGTCAGAATGCTAAACACTCTGCCTGCTCTGCCTCCCCTCCCATTTGAACTGCCTTAACACAAAAAACTTTCTCACACATTACCACTCAACACAAAGTTTTTAACACTGGACTCTGTGTCATCAAACGGGTTATTCACTAAACTCTCGGTCATGTGCTCATTCAGTTTGCACTACTTCTCATATTTGCACTAATGTTTGTATTACATTACTGCCTATAGTCATACTACTGTTTACATTCACTGTTTACATTTATTAATATGGTTTACATTTATTACTACTGCTTTACATTTATTACTACTGTTTACATTTACACTACTTTTATCTACACTACTGCAGATACATATACAGCATTCTCTGACTAGCCTTATCTAAGGATGCCAAATGTGCCTTATGTGCCTCACTGCATATGCCACTTTGCCTCTATACCAACATCAACTACCTCATACATATACTGTGTACATTAACTTATATGCTGCTGTGCCACTCTTTGCAAATGTCAATGCTAGAACCTTCAGTTTATTTTATAGATATACTTTTTATACTACTATGCAAAAACTCAGGACAGTATTACACTTTTATTATTTCATTTTATGCTTATGTTCATTGGGTGTTTGGTGTTTTAGGGGTGTTTGGTGTTTCAGTGTTGGTGTAAATTTTCATACTTTTATACTATTATGAAAAAACTCAGGACAGTGTTACACTTTTACTATTTTATGCTTATGTTTATTAAATGTTTTAGTGTTTAGTGTTTAGATGGTTACTGTTGCACCGAGGGACTGAGAGAAACGCAATTTCGGTCCTGTGTATGTCCTGTACATATTGCAGTTCTGACAATAAAGTTGACTTTGTCTTTGACTTTAACCCTCATATTAAAAATGTTACCAAAACCAATTTCCTCCACCTGCATTTCACTAAAGTTAAAAACATCTTGTTCAGAAATTATGCAGAAAAATTGGTCCATGCATTTATCACGTCTAGACTGGACTATGGCAATGGTTTATTGTCTGGGTGTCCACAAACATTAAAAAAATCTTCAGCTGATGCAAAATGCTGCTGCCGGTCTTAACTGGAGTTAGTAGGAGAGATAATATCTCTGAAGTTTTAGCTTCTCTCCATTGGCTCCCTGTCAAATCCAGAAATGAATTCAAAATCTTAAATTTAACCTACAAAGCTCTCAACAACCTAGCTCCATCTCATATTCGAGATCTTATTGTTTCATATTTTCCTAACAGCACTTTGATCTCAGACTGCAGACTTACTCGTGGTCACTAAAAGCAGAATGGGAGGAAGATCTTTCAGTTATCAGGTTCCTCTCTTGTGGAACCAACTTTCAGTTTAATAATAATAATAATAATGAATTCAATTTATAACGCACTTTTCATTAATGAAAATCTCAAAGTGCTACAAGGTGCAACAGAATTAAATGTCAATAAAACAAGTAATAAAACAAGTAAAATCAATAACAGTATCAACTAAGATCAAAAGTAGAATCATGAGGAGGTAGAGTATGCTCGGTTGAAAAGAAAGGTCTTCAAGCCGCTCTTAAAGTCAACCACAGACTGTGGGACCCTCAGACAGTCAGGAAGAGAGTTCCACAGGCGGGGGGCAGCCACACTGAAAGCCCGGTCTCCCATGGTCCTTAATTTGGTTCTCGGAATGTGAAGGAGATTACTGTTCTGTGACCGCAGCGACCGGGTGGATGAGTATGGAATAAGAATATCCTTCAGATAATCTGGTGAAGTTCCGTGTAAGCATTGATGTGTAATGAGAGCAGTTTTGTACTGAATTCTGTAGGCGACAGGAAGCCAATGAAGGTTATGGAGAATGGGCGTAATATGTTCAAATTTACGAACTCTCAACAAGATCCTTGCTGCACTGTTTTGAATATATTGAAGTTTCTGAAGGTTTTTGCCAGGGATTCCAATAAACAGGGAGTTGCAGTAGTGGAGCCTGGAGGAGACAAAAGCATGGACAAGCTTCTCAGCATCGGAAAAAGTTATGCCTCATCCTCACCTAAAGCATATTGCGCTTCCAAAAATCTCCAAATGCACTGTACTGGCTGCTTGTCAACAGATGACTGTCCTCATCTAACGCGTCTGCAGTGGGAGGAGCGTGTTGGTCCTCCTCTTCCGCTCCGGTGTTTGTTTATTTCCGGTCTCAGAAAAGTGGCAGACGCAATACGAAGAATTGCCTTGTTGTACTTAATCTACAAAGCAGCAACACGCAGACGCCGTGCACAACGACGATTCTGGATTCACCCCACATGAGAGGCGTCATGAATTCAGTGAATTTCACCATCTGATGATCCAAGAGCTGCGCGCAGACGAGGAGCGCTTTCAGCTGTACTTCCGTGTCACCCGCGCCCAGTTTGACGACCTGCTGTAAGTTTCTCCTTCATGTTTACCGCGGGATTTTTTTCATCTGTTAAACGTTTCGCACGGTGCCCACCTAATTCCGTCCCGTCGTCGTGGCGTGATCACATGGCAGAGTCTCTCCTGATTGGTCCTGATTGTTTGCTGCTGGGCAGCGAGCTGAATCTAGCTGTGGAAGCATGGAATGGCGTGCTTCCACAGCAAGGCATCCGAGCAGCACAGTCGCTGCTCGGATGCGATGCTGGAGTAGAAAACAGCTGCTGCTCACTTTCGCGCTGCTTGCATGCTGTGGATGCGCCGCGACACGACCCGCTGCTCCAAGATTCGCGTCCCCATAGACTTCAATGTAAAATGGCTGTTTCGGCTGCGCGAGATGCGTGCGGTGGGGAGATGGGTGAAGTCTGGAGATGTTTCGAAGATGGAAGAAGCAAGTTTTAAACAGAAGTTTAATGTGATTTTCAAATGTAAGATTGGAGTCCATTTTTATTCCAAGATTAGTAACAGAGGTGGAGAGGGGGATGTCTTGTCCAGAAAAGGAAAGTCTTGTTATAGGAGATGTTTGTACCTGGTGAGGGGTGCCAATCAGTATGGCCTCAGTCTTGGAGCAGTTTACGTGAAGAAAGTTCTGATTCATCCACTCCCTAATTGCCACCAGGCAGGCAGAAACGTTTCGTCTTTCGTCCGAAATACTTCCTCAGTCTGAGATGCTGTATTCAGCTCAGTCTTGTAATTGTCTGTTTTGTAATTGTAATTATTTTTTCTATCCTTGGCATATGTTTGTGTGTTTCTTCCAATAGGTGGTGCATGCACCTACATCTGGACCTGCCATCCCGTGTTCGTTTGTCTCTCCTTCCTGTCCTCTCAACCAGCCGGTCAAAGCAGATGGCCGCTTGTCCCGAGTCTGGTTCTGCTGGAGGTTTCTTCCTGTTAAAAGGGAGTTTTTTCTTTCCACTGTTGTCACTGTGCTTGCTCACGATGGGAGACTGTAACGAAGTGAAGATTCAACTTGTCTGCTGGATTCCTTCGATAGAGAACTTTACTAACTGGCTTTTCTATATATATGAATGTTCCTGTAAAGTGCCCTGAGACAACTTTGCTGTGCTATATCAATAAACTGAATTGAATTGTTAATCACTGAAAACTGCCTCTGTAAAATAAATTAAGAGCCAGTGGTGTAATTTTTCTTGGAGGCTGTCTCAGTCTGCTGCGTTAGATTTTAAGCTTTAAAAATATTTTTTTTATTTAAAACTAAGGTCCAAGAAAATATTGAACGTCAAACTCAAATAACATTTTTGACTCGTGTGTGCGTGTGTGTGTGTGCGTTGTGTGTGTGTGTGTGTGTGTGTGTGTGTGTGTGTGTGTGAGGAATAAAGATTGTTGGGGTTGAATTTTGAACAAGTTTAGATAAAGGGTGCTTTTTTGTTGACTGTTATTGCAGAGGTTTATTTCTCGCTTCTCAAAAACCTTTAAAGTGAATCAAAGCTGTGACTTCTGTGACACAAAGTTCACACCCACACACACCATCGGCACAGTACCAAAGTACTCCATACCCTGTGGTGCCACATGCCTTGTATAACCAGCTTTCTTGGAGCATGCCTGTCGTAGCAAAAGTGCGGGTATGGGGGTGGGGGGTCATGGCAGCCCAAGATCAAATGACGAACTGCACGACTGAGACAGAGGGAGGTCCAGCTGAAGTAGAGAGAGCTAGGTCATGGTGCGGTGGAGAAAAATGACTTTTGGACCAAATCTGAAAAGTGAACTTGAAGTTTTTTCAGTCAGACTTTCATAGATTATATAATTTAAAACATTTTTTGACTGCCAGATTGGACGTTTGTCTGCCGAGGACAGTGTGATTTTGTTTTAAACTTAGGTGATTGCCAAGGGACTCGCTTGATGTCAAAATGTAGTTTTAAAATTCTGAGCCCGGTTTAGGATTGTGTCAAGATGTCCGTTCCCTTAAGGTGTTTCAGTGCTTTCCAAAAACAGTTTTTTACATTACAGGTGGCCATTTGCGCACACATTATCCCAACTTCTGCTACACCGTATGAAAAGCCGAAGCTTCTCTGGACTTGAAGCCGTATATCTGATCATTTTGATCGTTCCAGAGGAAAATGAGAGAGTATTCTCTATCTGTGAATCATGACAAGAAGAAGTTGGATTATGGGAGATTTGTTTCTGCAGAACTGATGTGATAAGTGAAGTGAAACCCATTACGTCTTGTTGTTTAATGTAGGCCGGTTTAGAATTAGGTCTGTGAGCCTGCAGGAGCTCTCCTCGAGTGTAGTCAAATAGCTGCAGGTACAGTTGATGTAGTCGCTGAAAGATGGTTGCTCCAGTGATTCTGGTTGTTTCGGGGAAGATGATGAAGTATAGAAAAGGAGGATTGGGAGGAACAAAACCTGCCACAAATGTTAAGTTTCTTTATGTTTCTATTTTTGGAAAGGTGGAACAGTTAAACTGAGAATGGTCTGAGAAGCAGGCACATCAGGTTGCAGCTTGTTGATAAGAGGAGCAGGTATGACTTTAATTTTTAATTTTTATCAACACTAACTACACCAACACACAGTTAGGCATAGCTAAGTTAAATGCACGCTATTTGCACAAACTGAACAATTTGAGTTTTTTGGTCTTAAGAAAAGTGTCAGTTTTAGATGCATTGCCTTATCTATACTGTAAAAAGGGTAAACTTTAATGAAATTTGACTATGATTTGCCTTAATTTTCCCAATAATACACAACTTGACTGAACATAAAGCAAATTAGTCATTAGTTTTTGATACTTTAACTGAAGAGGTTCAAATGTGGTGGGTTAGAGAGCATTAACAACGTCTGCACAAGAAAGTGAAAAACATTTTTATTTATTTTTTATTTTAATGTCTGGATCTGCTGGATCCTTGGTTGTCAACTCTAATTATTAAGATTGCTGCAGGGAAGGACTAAATATTGAGCTAATCCAACTTACTTCTGAACATCACTAGAGCTTGATTTTTTTTTTTTTTTCTCACCATACCTGTTCACTTGACTACACAGATGTTCATTTCGACAGTGTGTTACGTGATCATCGTTCAGAGAAAAGTAGAAATAAGACATTGAAATGGAGAATGTGAGAAAGCTGTCTGCTCGTCACTACCTTACAGCTGCTAAAGCTGTCACTTTGTTTTCAGCCGGAGAGCTGAGCACAGCTGTTCACCTTGCGTACCTGCTGGCTCCACACTCAGGTGTGGAGGTGAGAGGCAGGGGTGGCAGAACAGACCAGAGTGTTCACAAAGAAACAGGACGCGTCAGAAAAAGCGATGAATGGATGGAAAATGCAAAAAGAGAGCTCAAGAAGAATTTCTCAAAATGAAGGTACTCTCTCTCGTTTTGTGATTCTCTCCAGGTTGAAATACAATTTCATACAGAAGTTTTATACCACACAGTTTGTTTTAAACTTTTGCCATCAAACTTTTTTTGAAAATGTATTTTTAATTTATTTTTAACATTAAATACTCTTTCAGTTTTTTTTTATTTAAAATCTTTCATAGTTTCTCTTTAGACTCTGGCTGATTTTCTTTTATTTTATTTGATGCTTCATTTTTCACTTGTTTCCTTTACTGTATAACACTTTTTAGCTAATACAGTAACTCTTTTGGGAATCATCTTGTTGGTACAAAAACACTATTTTATGTGTCCAACTGTGTTTGTGTCTTTTTTCATAGCTAAAGTAAAGACATTGGAACAAATTGTTACCATTAATTAGCCTGCCACAAATGTACCTATTGATTAAATTTAAAAACTATTTGCCAAGTTGCCTGTTTAAATATGAAACATTGTTTCAATCATTGATTTTTTTTAGGGCACTTAAATAATTCCTAAATCAGAGATAAATGGATTGATATATCAACAAAAAGATCGACCTGAAACTTAAACAGAAAATGGTGGTTAAAAAAAATCAAATAAAACTTAAAGGGGACCAAATGTAGGATATATAATTTTTTGTGATGTATCTGTGTGCTATCCAGACCATTTTCAGTCAATTTTATACACAAAATAATGCTTAGATAATCAAATATCCCCTTTCTAATTCTGCCAAATTTCACTTCCGTTCAAAACAGGCTGTTTATGATAATGAGCTCGGAAGTGCACGCCCTTCTAAAATCTATTTACATAAACTCCGCCCTCCAAAGGGTTCACGTTAGCATTTAACTTTAGAAATGGCTACTGCTAGCAGCTCTGTCTTACAGCCGTATATATTTGACCCTGAGTCAGACCCAGAGGCTGAAGACGTGGATCAACCTGCACAACCATTAAGGATGCAGCAAGCGTTGTCTGAATGGTGATTCATGTTTAGACTAAAAACTCATGTTATCAACATTGCAAAACGAAATTACTGTAATGCTATTTGTGTGACACTATTATTTTATTTGCAACGTTATATTGGCTATCTAACAATACAGTTGCTTATAAATTGACAATGAGGTACTTTATGTGTGGTTACATTTAATTGTTTTTGTAATATTACGTTTGATTATCTCTAAAATACTTTAATTTTCCTTTTAAATTTATCATTTATGTTAAAAAATAAATGTATATTTGTTATCTAACGAGTTTTTATATTTGTTATGAAATAAGTTATTTTAAATATCACATTTAACATTATACTGGATAGCAAAAAGTCATATTTGCTATTGAAAATGCCATTTTTGATATCAAATTTATTATATTTCTTTAAAATAATATTTATCAAAGAAACTTATTTTTCTCATCAAATACTTACAATACTTACCTCACCTTTATTATATGTAGGTGTTTTTGTGGTAAATGTGGGACCATGCCAACTGAAGTTGAAAATGTATGCTGTCTGGAGATTAACCAGGTAACGTTGATACAAAATTTATATAATTTAATGACCATTAAGTACAATAGCAACACAATAGTTCTAACAAACTGAAATTATGATATTCAATACAGGTTACACGGCGACTGCAGCAGTTGGATGAACCACCTCCGTGCATTACTCTTCATCCTGGTTTAGACCCTGTGTGCCTGAATGTCTATTCTCTACAAAATGCCTTCAACATATGGAGAGCAGATTATGGGGGCTTAAATGTAAGAGGAATAGAAAAGTAAGTTTTATGACATTGCATTTCTTATAAAAAATGAGGCAAATCCCGTTGAAGTAATTAGATTATTTTCAAGGTTCAATAGTGCCTCTAGGGCAACATTTTTTTACTTTTTTCTACACAACAAAGATTTCAATCTTTCTCAACTTTTATGGGCATAGAACAATTATTGTCTAGCATAATAGTATTATAAAATGCAACAAATAAAACACCACATTTTTCCAAAATACACTTTTTATTACACAAAATATTTTTTTTCCGTCAGTCGTTACAGGTTTATGGCATATAGAAGCTTTGTCAGCTGGTGTTGGATATCTTGGGCGCAGGATCAGAGTTGTCCTCCCCTCGTGTGTCGTCCTGCGGATTCGTCTGGAGTATCCTGACCGCCATGGAGAGTATGTTGGCTTCCGCCTGCCTCCGCTCGGTTGAAACGTGACACGAACTTACTGATCACCTCTTCCATTTCTGGATGTTCGTACTCAGCAGACAGTTCTGGAGGGACTTGTATTTTGAGCATCTCTACACGATATGTTTCTGGGTTTTCAAAGACTGGTCCCATAATCAGAAACAGCAAGTCATCAACATAACCTGTGTATAAATAAAACAGTCAGTTCACTCATTTTGTACATACTTTGTGTCATTTAAAAAAATATATATATATTTCATAAAAAGTGGCCAAGTTTTAAAATAAAAATATTTTTATACCCTTACCAAACGTTGCTTCTGTTTTTATGGGCTTTACTCTGCACTCGCCCTTCTTGGACTTGGGGAAATGTCTCCGATAACGCGGATCACCTGAGGATGTTGTTGCCTGCTCTCGTCCTGCATTTTCATTGAAATGAAGCGCTGCCAGGTAGAGTCTGTATAAGAACAAAATTAACAAAAATGTGACAAAATTTATTCAGAGTAAAATATAAAAAAATAAAAATATTTACCTGCAAAGCATTCCAAGGAAAGGGTAGACCACATTTTTAGGAGCAAATCTCAAGATCACGCTGTGAAAAGATTCCAATGCAGATGTCTGGTGGTGTGGGCTGAGTTTGGAAACATCATTTAGGACCCTTTTTGTACTGATCAGTTTCTCCAGCTGGTAAAATGTAGGAGTTGCTGAAATAAATAATAGCAGTACTGTGATAAAATTTAATTCAAAATTTTACATTTTCAGTTTTTTTGATAAAGATACCTGCTGTGAGCCATTTTTTCTTGTCTTTGCTTTTTCGAACTGGATGAAGACAGGTGGGGAAGGCAGGGTCCTCATGGACGTGGACATCCCGGACATGGTTTAGAATTGAGTTCCATTTCGCCACCCTCTCTGGTCCGGTTTGGGATGTTGCTGCAGTCCAGTATATGTGATTTTTAATGGCTGGTAACCACTTCTTCAGTTCCTCGAATTTTTTTTGCTTACTTATCTTGTCTAGCTTCTTCGAAATTCCTATATAAGAAAATACTATTTTATATAGATCTCTTCATCTATAATTTTTTTTTATTTTCAGTTCTGTTTTTTTGTTTTTCATATTTTTAAACTGGTTACACAATGTATATGAATTGTTATAAAAACAATGTACCTTTCTCCATGTGCCAGACATCATAAAACTGATTGATTTGGCTTTCTCTGAGAAATTTCTGAATCTGTGGATGTCTGTCAGTGACTATGCAGTCAATAGTCAATTTGTGCTCTTCCAATAGTGCAAGGCTTCTCTTCAGACCCTCCTTCTCCATATTAGTGCTGCCACCAACTTCATTGCTCTGAAAGAACACCAGTATGTTAAAAAGCATTACCACATGCAAGTCCATGCATTTTAAATCTCCCTACAGAGACATTAATTTGTACTCACCTGAACTAATTGAATATCAATGACAGTGTTGGTTCTCATGTTCATCATTGTATAGCTTCCAAATTTTGCAGAATGACCTAAAAGTATACAAATACAGTTAAACTGTTATCACACTTCATAACATATTAAATCTGCACTATGTAACTTTGTAGTGCAGTCTGTAACTTTTCTAACAATATATTTTTAACATATGTCTTCACTCTGTCACCATCTACTGACAGACTGGTGTAAAACAAAGTAATCTCTGAAAAAACTATACTGTAGTCCCCTTGCTTCTCTATCAGCATTTATAAAAACACTAAAAACACAGAGTGACCCGTCCTTAACCAGCCTATAAAAACAGAGTTTGTAACCAGCAAACAGAGTTTGTAACCAGCAAATAAAAACAGAGCTTGAATTTGAATTTCAGCAGAGCCTCCCCCTCAGAGCCATATATGGCTCTGACGGGGAGGGATCAGAATGCTTTGCCTGTTGAAAATATTTCTAACTTCTGTGCTCTACAGAAAGTTACACATCCATCCATCCATCCATCCATCCATCCCTTTTCTTCCGCTTATCCGGGGTCGGGTCGCGGAGGTAGCAGCCTAAGTAGGGAGGCCCAGACTTCCCTCTCCCCAGCCACTTGGAGCAGCTCCTCTGGGGGAATCCCAAGGTGTTCCCAGGCCAGCCGAGAAACATAGTCCCTCCAGCGTGTCCTGGGTCTTCCTCTGGGTCTCCTCCCGGTGGGACATGCCCGGAACACCTCACCAGGGAGGCGTCCAGGAGGCATCCTAACCAGATGCCCAAGACACCTCAACTGGTTCCTCTCGATGTGGAGAAGCAGCGGCTCTACTCCGAGTCCCTCCCGGATGACTGAGCTTCTCACCCTATCTCTAAGGGAGAGTCCAGCACACCCTGCGGAGAAAACTCATGCGGCTGAAAGTTACACATAGCACCTTTAATTAGTATATAACTAACCTGGAGAGTCTGCTCTCATGTCACCACCAAGGATGACATTTTCCTTGCTGAGGTGGAGCAGCATGTCATTCTGGGATGCCTTCCATTTGCTGATAATAGCAGGTTCTATATAAGTTCTTGCGTGTCGACGAAAAGTTTCGTAAACAAAGAGTTGTAGGTGCAAAGCCCTGAAGACCTGATGGCACACACACACACACACACACACACA
Source organism: Garcialebias charrua (assembly GCA_038048925.1). NCBI lineage: Eukaryota > Metazoa > Chordata > Actinopteri > Cyprinodontiformes > Rivulidae > Garcialebias > Garcialebias charrua. The sequence goes on along the minus strand of JBBPBX010036341.1, from coordinate 1,832 downwards.
CACAAAAAAATCAGTCAATTTTATAAACTGACACAAGATTATGATACTTAAATTCTGATTAGATTTCAAAAGTATGAAAATTTGAAATACCTTTTGTATTGTTATAAATGATGCTCCAGAGAGATATACTGCAGCTGAGAGTTGAAGATTTCCTGCTGGAGTGCTACGTAGTAGTGGCTGGCTGTTCCAGGTCCTACTGTACTTACAGTAGGGGCAGTTCTGCACCACGGAGATGAATGTGCCGCGTTGACGCTTGTTAACGGTACATGTGCGCTTGCACACAGGACACGCCTTGAACAACTCTAAAAGGTTGGTCTCATACACAATATATTTCTTTTCATTGTGTATTGTAGTTGGTGTGATGTTTCTGAAAATAAAAATTTAAAAGAAATTGATATACATTATATAAATTCAATAAACAGATAATCATCTACTCACGACATGTCTGCAGATGTGGTTAAATCTGTGATAGATTCATCAGCATCATAAGTTGGGTCCAGCTCTTCAGGAATGAACATTGAGCTAGTGCCCTCAAGTTCCATTTCCATGTGCTCTTCCAGACCAGTTGTCTTTATGGGAGTAGACGTGACGACAGTGTGATGTGCAGAGAAGGGGATTTTTGGCATGCCAACACAAGCGTCACTGGTTATCACTGTAGCGTTGACACCTGGTGAGATATACAAAAAGCCAAAAACTCACCCTCTAAGAAGGGGGCTAAAATAGTTATTCTATTAAAAAAGGTATGATGATAAACACTAATGGGTGTCTTATATACACGTTACTTGTGCACAGTATGTTGAGCTGAATTTAAATCTTTATATGTGTTGAATATTATTATACAAAAGTAATTTTATGAGTAACAAACAATTTGATATTTAGTCAAATAAAGTCAAAGCTACAAACCTTTTGATCTGTAGTTGGGCTGAAGAGTTCTCAGAGATAATTGTGTACCCACAGTTCGTTTTTGAACTTGCTCATTCTCTGTTTGGCAAGCAGCGTCTCTTCTTGTAGATGTTTGAGCCTGTAAGATAAGAGACAGATAAATGAAAAGGTTTTTATGTTTAATGAAAGATGTTATATAACCTAACAATTATATCTAAATTGAAAAATACTAATTATATCACAGCCGGACTAAAGATTTTGACAATATATTTCTGGCAAAACAACATGTGAACACAAACTAGAATTGTTTGCAGCTTGGCCCACTATACTGCCAGATGAGACACTGTCTCATGCAGCACATTCAGCTTTTTATATATTTATTAGTGAGCATTGAGGTGACCTACAACACTTGGATATTATGCACTGTACTGAAAACATAAATAACATATATATGCATGCTCTACATAACAGCTGCTGATGTTATGGAGAAAATATTTGAAGAGGACAGTGATAATTAGCATATTTGTCACTCAGAAAACTATTTATGGTTTTGATAAACAGGATCTTGTGACCATCAGTAGAAAATAGTAGGTCTCAAAGTGTTACAACTACGAGCTTTGTAAAGACAATCGTTCAGATTAAGATGAAAACACACACTATAGGGCTACAACTAACGATTATTTCTCTGTTCTAACTTCTGTTTCCTCCTCCCTCCTCGCTCTGTTCAAGCCACACACACAGCAAGCTGCAGAGGTTTTTTTTGTTTGTTTTTCAAACTTTATTCAGTCAGCCAGCTTTTCTACAACGTTCAAGTGAACAAAACAGGTCTGCGGCGCCGTGAAAGAAGCATAATCGCGCGACACAACGAATCGATGATGAAATTAGTTACCAACGCTTTTAATAGCCAAATTTTATCGATTCATTGTTGCGCACACACACACACACACACA
>JBBPBX010036340.1:0-27163 GCA_038048925.1 Garcialebias charrua | reverse complement strand
CACACTCGGCTGCAAACCGCTCCAGCGAAAGCTGTAGATCACGATCTGATGAAGCCAATAGGACCACATCATCTGCAAAAAACAGAGAAGCGATTCTAAGGCCACCAAAACGGATCCTCTCAACACCTTGGCTGCACCTAGAAATTCTGTCCATAAAAGTTATGAACAGAATCGGTGACAAAGGGCAACCTTGGCGGAGTCCAACTCTCACTGGAAACGAGCCTGACTTACTGCCGGCAATGCGGACCAAGCTCTGACACCGGTCGTACAGGGACCTAACAGCCCATATCAATGGGCCTGGTACCCCATACTCCCGGAGTACCCCCCACAGAACCCCCCGAGGGACGCGGTCGAATGCCTTTTCCAAGTCCACAAAGCACATGTAAACTGGTTGGGCAAACTCCCACGCACCCTCCAGGACCCTGCTGAGGGTGTAGAGCTGGTCCAGTGTTCCACGACCAGGACGAAAACCACACTGCTCCTCCTGAATCCGAGGTTCGACTATCCGACGGACCCTCCTCTCCAGAACCCCTGAATAGACCTTACCAGGGAGGCTTAAGAGTGTGATCCCCCTATAGTTGGAACACACCCTACGGTCCCCCTTTTTGAATAGGGGAACCACCACCCCAGTCTGCCAATCCAAGGGAACTGCCCCCGATGTCCACGCGATATTGCAGAGTCGCGTAAGCCAACACAACCCCACAACATCCAGAGCCCTAAGGAACTCAGGGCGAATCTCATCCACCCCCGGAGCCTTGCCACCGCAGAGCTTTTTAACCACCTCGGTGACCTCAGCACCAGAGATTGGAGAGCCCGACCCAAAGTCCCCAGGCTCCGCTTCCTCAGTGGAAGACGTGCCAGTAGGATTGAGGAGGTCTTCGAAGTACTCTGTCCACCGACTCACAACATCCTGAGTTGAGGTCAGCAGCACGCCACCCCCACTATAAATGGTGTTAGTCGCATACTGCTTTCCTCCCCCCCGAGATGCCGGATGGTGGACCAGAATCGCCTCAGAGCTGTATGGAAGTCATTCTCCATGGCCTCTCCGAACTCCTCCCACGCCCGAGTTTTTGCCTCAGCAACCACCCGAGCTGCATGCCGCTTGGACTGTCGGTACCTATCTGCTGCTTCCGGGGTCCCACAGGCCAAAAAGGCCCAATAGGACTCCTTCTTCAGCTTGACAGCATCCCTCACCGCCGGTGTCCACCACCGGGTTCAAGGGTTGCCACCACGACAGGCACCAACAACCTTGCGGCCACAACTCCGATAAGCTGCCTCGACAATAGAGGCGCGGAACATGGCCCACTCGGACTCAATGTCCCCCGCCTCCCTCGGAACGTGTTCAAAGCTCTCCCGGAGGTGGGAGTTAAAGCTCCGTCTTACGGGAGACTCTGCCAGACGTTCCCAGCAGACCCTCACAATACGTTTGGGTCTGCCAGGTCTGACCGGCATCCTCCCCCACCATCGGAGCCAACTCACCACCAGGTAGTGGTCAGTTGACAGCTCCGCCCCTCTCTTCACCCGAGTGTCCAGGACATGCGGCCGCAGATCAGATGAGACGACAACAAAGTCGATCATCGAACTGCGACCTAGGGTGTCCTGGTGCCAAGAGCACATATGGACACCCTTATGCCTGAACATGGTGTTCGTTATGGACAATCCATGACGAGCACAGAAGTCCAATAACAGAACACCACTTGGGTTCAGATCAGGGGGGCCGTTCCTCCCAACCACACCCCTCCAGGTCTCACTATCATTGCCCACGTGAGCGTTGAAGTCCCTCAGTAGAACAAGGGAGTCCCCAGGAGGCGCACTCTTCAAGGGCAGCACACCTCACCCCCAAATTACCCCACGGGCACTTTCAATAGCTGCCCACTGCCCCACCTGGTGGTGGCTGGGTTAAATGCAGAGACTAATTTCGTCTTGTATGGAAACATACACAGATGACAAATGTGAAATTATTATTATAATATTATTAATACCCCCTCCAAGAACTCCAAAAAGGGTGGGTAATCTGCGCTGCCGTTTGGCGCATAGGCACAAACAACAGTCAGAGCCCATCCCCCCACACGTAGGCGAAGGGAGGCTACCCTCTCGTTCACCGGGGTGAACCCCAACGTACAGGCACCAAGATGGGGGGCAACAAGTATGCCCACTCCTGCTCGGCGCCTCTCACCAGGGGCAACTCCAGAGTGGAAGAGTGTCCAACCCCTCTCAAGGAAACTGGTTCCAGAGCCAGAGCCATGCGTTGAGGTGAGTCCGACTATTTCTAGCCGGAACCTCTCAACCTCACACACTAGCTCAGGCTCCTTCCCCACCAGAGAGGTGACATTCCATGTCCCAATGGCCAGCTTCTGTAGCCGAGGATCAGACCGCCAGGGTCCCCGCCCTCGGCCACCACCCATCCCACATTGCACCCGACCCCTTTGGCCCCTCCCATAGGTGGTGAGCCCATGGGAAGGGGGACCCACGTCTCCTCTTCGGGCTGTGCCCGGCCGAGCTCCATGGGTAAAAGCCCGGCCACCAGGCGCTCGCCAACGTGCCCCACCTCCGGGCCTGGCTCCAGAGTGGGGCCCCGGTGACCCGCGTCCGGGCGAGGGAACATTGATTCCATTAGTGTTACTCATCATTGGGGTCTTTGGGCTGCACTTTGTCTGGTCCCTCACCTAGGACCTGTCTGCCTTGGGTGACCCTACTAGGGGCATGAAGCCCCTGACAGCATAGCTCCTAGGATCATTGGGACACTCAAACCCCTCCACCTCGGTAAGGTGGCAGCCCAGGGAGGGGCTGCCACCTTAATGTTATGGCTAATTACTGTAATCTAAATGTAAAAGGCAAAGATAAAACATCATAACTGAAACACACGATGGTCTGCACTGGTCTCAGGGGCTGAGATGGGGTAGAGGCAGGACTAGGGACCAGAAAGCTTTGGTTCAACTCCCCGCCATGCCCACATGCTGTAGTGCCTCTGAGCAAGACACCTAATCCCTAACTGCTCCCCGGGCACTCAATAGCTGCCCACTGCTCCACCTGGGTGTATCTCAGGTGTGATGGGTTTAATGCAGAGAACTAATTTCATCATGGATGGGAACATACCATCCCAGACCTCCCTTCCCTTTTTAATGCAGAAAACAAAACCTGCTGCAAAAACACCAACGCTGCACCCTGATTGGCTGGAACTATTTCAACCTCATCCTTATACTGTATCCACACCGTGCATAGATTTCAACATGTGTAAACACATGTTCTGTTGTATGTGTTATGGCACCTCTTGCTTTCTACCTGCACTCAAATATTTGGATAAAGGAAGAAAGAAAGAAAAGGAGAGAAAGTAACTAATCACCGATGTTTAATCATTCTCAGTAGGGTCATCTGGACAGTTTATTTTTTATAGAAACGTTTCACCCTCCATCCGGAGGGCATCATCAGTCAGAGGAGTTCCAGTAAACTGTTTCCCCACCAAGCAGTAAACACCTTAAGTAGACCAACCAGTTTGCTGGAGCTAAGATGGTTTCTGGGGACCGTCCTGTCCCTCGTCGACTCCTCCCAGGCAGGCAGCCACAGCCAAAGTGGTTCAAGGCAAGAAAGTTCAGGCTCAATCATCCAGGTACCAAATCACCTTGAACCACTTTGGCTGTGGCAGCCTGGGAGGAGTCGACGAGGGACAGGACGCCCCCCAGAAACTATCTTAGCTCCAGCAAACTGGTTGGTCTACTTATGCCTCTTTTCCACCGCTCGGCTCGGCTCGGGTTGGATCGGCTCAGATCGGCTCAGTTCGGGTCGGGTCACATCTATGTTCTGTTTCCACAGCTTTTTTGTACCCCTTCTGTGGGCGGGGTCCAGAATCCTACTCGTCTTACCACATGGTGGCAGTAGTGTTCCCTCAAGCTATTTACTAGTAGCCACCACTAGAAGAAGAACACAATAAAGGCTTTGACAGAATGTTGTGAAAGAGATGTCATGCTATAATGAGTACCTCATGAGCTGTAATCTTTAAACCCAATTCATAATCCTACCTTGTTGCCTTCTTTAAACCCATGTATTTTCCAATTTAGTATTTTTACAATAAAGATGTATTAAAACATATTTTATTATTTAGTTATGCACAAGGTGCTTGATAAAGTTGCAAAACCATATTTGTCTGAGCTGCTTCAACCTTCCTGCCCTCCCCGATCTCAGATCAGCTGAGCAGTTGCTGCTGACAGTCCTCAAAACTTTTTAAATCTTATTTAAAAACACACATTTATTCCTTGGCTTTTAACACGAGATCTTATCAGAGTCAGAGTCAGAGAGAATTTATTGTCATTTGCACCGCATGTAGTACATGTGTTGAAAACGAGATTATGTACACAGGGTCCCAGTTACATCCAACAACAAATGCAAGAGAAAAACAATAATAACATCTAGGATTAACTAAGAGAGACATCAGCTAGTAATACACTAAGCCCTAATGTAGTAGAAAAACATCATTATAAACAGCAGCACGAACATGAGTCATTATGAGCAGATGGTCACAGATGAACGCAGCAACAAGAAACAGATCAGTATCAACATGATGTGACATTTTGCAGTGTTTATTCTTATTATTTATTTATTCATGAGTCTGACAGCCTCAGGGTAGAAGCTGTTCCTCAGTCTAGTGGTTCTACATTTGATGCTCCTCAACCTCCGTCCCGAGGGGAGTGGTGCAAAGAGTGAGTGTGCTGGGTGAGTGAGGTCTTTCATGATGCAGGTGGCTCTTTTTCTGCATCTGGAGGTGTAAATGTCTGTGATGGTGGGGAGACTGACTCCCACAGACTTCTGTGCAGCCTTCACCACTCTCTGCAGAGCTTTCCTCTCTGCAACTGTGCAGCCTCCATGCCACACGTTGATGCTGGAGCACAGGACGCTCTCCACTGCACACCTGTAGAACGAGGTGAGGACTGAGCTTCTCAGACCGGCTCGTCTCAGCCGTCTGAGGAAGTAGAGTCTCTGATGACCTTTCTTGATCAGGCTGGTGGTGTTATTGCTCCAGCTGAGGTTATCATTCAAGTGTACACCCAGGTACTTGTAGCTGGAGACCACCTCCACCGCAGATCCACCTATATACAGTGGGGTGTGGGTGTGTTTGTTCCTTCTGAAGTCCACAATCATCTCCTTCGTCTTCTTCACATTCATGTGAAGGTTGTTCTCTTTGCACCAGCTCTCCAGATGTTCCACCTCCTGTCTGTAGCTGGATTCATCATTATCTGTGATGCATCCCACCACAGCTGTATCATCTGCAAACTTAACAATATGACAGCCTGGATGTGTGGCTGTACAATCATATGTGAGCAGAGTGAACAGAAGAGGGCTCAGCACACATCCTTGAGGAGAGCCAGTGCTGAGGGTGATGGTGGAGGAGGAGAAGTTGTGGATCTTCACGGACTGTGGTCTGTTTGTTAAGAAGTCTAGTACCCAGTTACAGATGGAGGGGCTTAGTCCAAGTGTGGATAGTTTGTCTATCAGAGTTTGGGGGATCATGGTGTTGAAAGCAGATGTGAAGTCCACAAAGAGCAGACGCACGTATGAGTCCTTCTGATCCAGGTGGGTGAGAGCAGTGTGGACCACAGAGGAGATGGCGTCCTCTGTTGATCGGTTCTCGCGGTATGCATATTGATGAGGGTCCTCGCTGATGTTGACGGTTGTCTTGATGTGGGACATGACCAGTTTCTCAAAACATTTAGCGACTATCGGGGTGAGAGCCACCGGTCTATAGTCATTCAGACCAGTCACTGTGGAGCTTTTTGGGACTGGGATGATGGTGGCAGTCTTCAGGCAGGTGGGAACTGACTCCAGTGAAAGTGAGGTGGTGAAGACGTCAGCCAGCACCTCACAGAGCTGGTCCGCACATTCCTTCAGAACTTTCCCTGGGATGTTGTCTGGACCCGTAGCTTTATGAGGGTTGATCCTTCTGAGACTACCTCTCACTTCTGCTGCGGTCACTTTGAGGTGCTCCTCGTCTGGTGATGAGGTGAGTCTGGTGCTAGCTGGTCTGTTTGGATCTTCAAAACGTGCATAAAACTTATTGAGGGCATCAGGCAGGGATGGGTCCCTGGGGCATTGTTTGCTTTTGCCCTTGTAGTCTGTTAAGCATTTGATGCCCTGCCACATGCTCCGTGGATCATGTGAGATGAACTGACCCTCGATCCTCTGTGCATACGCGGCTTTGGCCTTCTTTATGCCATCATCCAGTTCTCTCCTGCACTTTCTCAACTCCTCAGTATCTCTAGACTTGAATGCAGTGTCCCTGGCTGCCAGCAGGGTGCGGACATCCTTATTTAGCCAGGGTTTTTGATTGGGGTAAAATTTAACATACTTTCTTATGGATACATTTTCAGCACATGTACTGATGTAACCCAGGACTGAGGAAGCATAAAGTTCCAGGTCAACTGAACTTCCATTCGTAGCTGCCTCTTTGAAGACAGACCAGTTTGTGTTTTCAAAGCAGTCTCTTAGCATGGGGGAACTATCTTGGCGCCACAATGTGATCTCTCTTTGTTCCGGCTTGGAACGTCTGAGTGGGGGTAGCTGTCTAGGGACCAATAACAGGGAGCGATGGTCGGAAGCCCCGAGCGGTGGGCGTGGCTTCGCCGTGTACGCCCCCTTCACATTCGTGAAGACTTGGTCTAGCGTCTTATTTCCTCGTGTTGCTGTGAAAACGTGCTGATTGAAGGTTGGAAGGATGACACGTAAATCCACATGATTGAAGTCCCCGGAGACAATGAAAAACCCCTCAGGATATTTACACTGCAGCGAGGTGAGTAAGTCATGAATTTCTCCCTGGGCGTCGTTGGCATTAGCATCGGGTGCTATGTAAACAGCGCTTATTATTATCGCTGAATAGTCGCGGGGGAGGTAATGTGGACGACATCTTATTGTTAAAAGCTCCACAGCAGCTGAGCAGATCCTGCTGATAACGGCACAGTTCGTGCACCAGTCTTTGTTAACGTAAATGCAGACGCCACCGCCTCGTGTTTTCCCCGTAGTCTCGATGCACCGGTCCGTTCTGAAAAATAGCCTATTATCCAACTCATAAACAGAGTCAGGAGTGTCCTCATTGATCCCATATCTTTTATGGCATGTTAACACACCTGCAGTAAGACTGGTATATGTATTTATTTTTGTATGCTTTTTATAGTTTTTAATTAACTTGTCTTTTATGTTATTGTACAGCACTTTGGTTGACCCTGTGGTTTTTAAAATGTGCTTTATAAATAAAGTTGATTTAAAACATCACACTGTGATCTTTGAAACTGCCAGAGTTTCCCTGGTAAAGTTGCTGCTGGGTGGTAGATGGGTAGATGGTAGATGGATGGTCTGTGAATTCTTTAACTTTAAACTGTCCAAAGGACTTTGGCCACTTTTAATTTTTGACTTTTTTTGTATGACTTCATCCTAGAACCAAATAATTTATAACGTAATAACAGTTGAGCAGATTCTAATAATCTGTAACAAATTTCCATCTGGTGTCTCACGGTTTCCTCCAGAAGATGACACAGGTTGTTGAATTCTGGTGATTTTCTTCTGTTGACTGTAAAAGAAAAATGTGATTAATTTAGTCCAGAAACTGTTTTTTTTTTTTTAAACAACACAGTGTGATCACAACATGTTCATATACTGACTTTATCCTGTTGGAGTTATTTGAAATCAAATTCAATGTTTTATAGACATAAATGTGTCAAGCAACCTCCATTATTTGTCTCCCTTGTACTTTGTATCACATATCATCAATTATATCAAAAACCACATAGCTGATATTTTTCAAAAAAATATAGTGTGATCACAACATGTTCATATACTAAATGTATCCTGTTGGAGTTATTTGAAATAAAATTCAATGTTTTATAGACATAAATGTGTCAAGCTACCTCCATTATTTTTCTCCCTTGTACTTTGTATCACATATCATCAATTATATCAAAAACCACATAGCTGATATTTTTCAAAAAAATATAGTGTGATCACAACATGTTCATATACTAAATGTATCCTGTTGGAGTTATTTGAAATAAAATTCAATGTTTTATAGACATAAATGTGTCAAGCTACCTCCATTATTTTTCTCCCTTGTACTTTGTATCACATATCATCAATTATATCAAAAACCACATAGCTGATATTTTTCAAAAAAATATAGTGTGATCACAACATGTTCATATACTAAATGTATCCTGTTGGAGTTATTTGAAATAAAATTCGAATTTTTATAATTTATTTTCGTTGTGCAAGCACAGGTTTGGAAGAAGTCAAAGCGAAACTACTTTAAATGCAGCAGATTTGACCACTACGTGACAATATTAAAGCGTGGTTGAGCTCAGGAACCCTCGTACTATAAAGTCAGCTATGAAATATATTTTATATCTGTTCATTGAGCTACATTTTAAAGACATAAAGCCGCCGCGCGCGTTGCTCGTGGCGAACCTACTTTTTAAAATCCTGCAGTTTTGAGCAATACGTGATTTTATTAAGGACACGTTCAGCTGAAGACCCATCTTTGCTATAAATTTAAAAACAAATAATTGTTTTTACCGTGTTTATCATGTAAAGTCCTGCCGTGATCGCTTCCCTCGCTTCCGTGAAAACAGCTCGAGTCTCCTCCTTCCTACTTCCGGAGCGGGTGAGCTCGCCTCGGCACCCCTCTGAAACCAGCCTAAAAATCTCAAGAAATCTGGCGCGGAGCAGCACGGAATATCCGGTGGGGAAGGATGAAAGGGGGTCTCTGCGACGCACATATGACGTAACATCCGACCCGAGCCGACCGGTGAAAAAGGGGCATTAAGGTGTTTACTGCTTGGTGAGGAAACAGTTTGCTGCAACTCCTCTGACTGATGAAGTCCTCCGGATGGAGGGTGAAACGTTTCTATGAAAAAGAAACTGTCCAGATGACCCAACTGAGAATGATTGGATTTGGTACCTGGATGATTGAACATGAACTTTGTTGCTTATCAGTGATGTGTTGTGTTTGACAGGAACATCTGCTGATCAGTCTGCAGGTGGCTGACATGTTGCACTGATAATTACCATCGATAAGCTCTTCTTTTAGTTTTGACAGCTCCTTTCTCATTTCATCCAGAATGTCCTAAAAAGACAAAACAATGTTGTCATATTCCAGTTAACACAGTTACAATTCACAAGTGCTCACTGAAAAACACCTCTTGTTTTTACCTTTACCTCAACATGAGCAGTCACATGAGAGACAGAGGTTAGTCAGGCTCTGCCAGCTGGGAAGACGAGGACTTCATTTGCTTTATAAAGTACTGTAGCTAATAATCCCTGCAGAGAGGGAGTCCTCGTAAGATCACAGGCCCAGAGGCTGGATTACTAATACCAACCCGTGAATCTCTGTTACACATCATGTGATGGTCAAACCGTATTATGAGCTGTCTCTACATCAGGTCGAGCATGCAAATGTCCTGCCAGGTTTCATCTGCCTTCCTGTCAGTGCTGCAGCCAGTTGTAGTGACAGATAGGCAAACCTCTGAGAGGCTACTTATCTCTAACGGGCTCATTCACAGAGGGAGCAGGGAGGAGCTGTACAAACAGTACACACCATGTACTTATAGGGCACCTACTCAGTGAGTAATGAGAAACTGAAGGCAGTGTAAGGTCCACAAAGTGTTGTTTTCTTGAATTCCTATGAATTATTTGAAACTAGAGCTGTTCTAAATTGGCAGCAATCCACAATGGTTTTAGCTGCATTCAGTCATTAACTCATAAGATCTTTCAGAAATAAACCCTGTGTCTTTTTTTTTCCTTTATAGATGGCCTCCCTTCTCACCTCACAGCCATCCTCTTCACATCAATATATATATATTTTTATTATTTTATTNCATATTAAGTCATATACCCATCTACATATCTACATATGATACATGCGTGTGTATCCCTGCATCTATAAGCGTGCGGTTGTAAGCATGCATACATGAATAAGGCTTCTCTAAAGGCCCCAGTATAGCTGCGTGTTAATCCGAGCGCCGCGGCACGCCGTGTCAGCGCCGTGTGAGCGCCGCGGCAAAAGCCTTTGATCGCGGGCGTGAACGCGCCAAGCTCAAATTTTACTACGCCTACGCGCGCGCGTTGATAAACTGCCTCGCGTGTCAGCAAATGACCAATCAGCGACCTCAATTTGTCCTGTAGGTAAACGCTCCGCCCGGCTGCAGCTGCTGGAGCCTGCACTCCAGAGAGCTGCGCTTGCACAGAGTATAAATGAACTGCCGGTGCGCAGCACACGCGAGTCCAGCGGCGCTGGACACAACGGACAGCTATACTGGGGCCTTAATAGAACACCCAATAGTGACCGTGAAGCATCAGAGATCCGCCTCCCAAGACCCGAGACAGACGAATGGGGGTACCAGAGCCCAAGACCCCAAGAAGGACCCTGAGCTCAGAGTCCCCAGGGCCACCCGAACAGGACGAACCACTCACCCATCCCCCAGATCCGACCATAGGGGAGAACCGGGAGAGCCCTACCAGAGACCACACACAATGAACCCCAGGGGCCAACAGCGACACGCTCACAGGACCCCACCGGAGCCCGCCATACCGACATAGGCCCAGGCACCCAGGCCCGGGCCCCAGGGACGCCCACCCCTCTGGCCCAGACCCGATAGGACCAGAGGACCCCAGCCCCACCAGGCAGCCACCAGGCCGGGCCGACATACGCTCAAGCGTCCAACCCCCGATGCCGAGGGCCCCAAGCACGCCGGCAGGCAAGGGCACACCCCACCAGGGGGCCACGTGGTAGGAGCACAACACCAAGTAGCCTCAGATGTATCAGAGAGGGGGCAGCCTAAGTCCAGCCTGACAACTAAACATTCATATACAGACACACTCACTTAGACCCACCCTCATCCTCACCCTTACTCACACAAATACAAACAATAACGACACGTTCCATTCATAATCCCGAAGCACACTCTATACCCCCCAGGTCCAAAACATATACGGTACCTGCCCCCTACATGGGGCAACCCACACCCAAACCCAGGAGGTAGGCCCATTCATTCTTGGGTGGAGAGTAGCCGACATCCAAGATTCGGCCCAACCCCGCGCCCTGCCGTCAGGACAGGACACCCGAGCCCAGGCAGTCCCTAGGGAGAGTGCAATCCCAGCCCTGCCTACCGCGAACCCTCAAGCCCCAAACCCTCCCATAGTCCAGGGCAACACCCGACGGCCTGCCATCCCCACCCTAAACCTAACCCATTTTAAATCCTGAAATGAAACTAACAATCCTCAAACAAGTGCATATTACCCACTGCCTTACATAGCAAAGTTTTCTGCAAAGATCTGTTGCAGTCTCAATTCATTAGCAAGGAACCACGCCACAAAACACAAGTTTAAGTTTTTTATTGATGAAAAGATGAGGGATGAAGGGATGAGGGGTTGTAGGGTTGAGGGAAGAAAGGGGATGTAGGAAAGATGATAGGAAGGGATGGAGGGATGAGGGGATGAAGGGATGAATGAATGTAGGAGAGAAGTAGGGATGAGTAGATGAAGGGAAGATGGAAGTAGGGATGATTGGAAGGGATGTAGGGATGGAGGGATGAGGGGATGAATGAATGTAGGAGAGGATGAATGTAGGGATGAGTAGATGAAGGGAATATGGAAGTAGCGATGATAGGAAGGGATGGAGGGATGAAGGGATGAATGAATGTAGGAGAGGATGAAAGTAGGGATGAGTAGATGAAGGGAATGTGGAAGTAGGGATGATAGGAAGGGATGGAGGGATGAATGAATGTAGGAGAGGATGGAAGTATGGATGAGTATATGAAGGGAATATGGAAGTAGGGATGAGGGGATGAAGGGATGAGTGGAACTGAAGGATGTTGTCCGAGGAGAGTGCTGAAGGGCTTGGGATGAGAAGACTCTTGCGTGGGGTTTGGCCTTCGGGAACGGTTCACTTGTTTTCCTTCCCGAGCCCGACGATGAACCCCCCCGGACGGAAACCTGAGCAAGAGAAAGCAAAGCATGGTTATGGACGAAGAGTAAACTTGGAAGAAGGGAGAGGGGGGATTGGGGTCGACAAAACGTAACGAACTGAGATGAGATGAATAGGTGAGCGAGGTATAAGTAGGTTGCGTGGGATAATTGGAGGCGTGATTTGGGCGTGGCCCTGCTCCCGAACCTAAGTTAACTTATTAACTCCATTTCATTAGCAAGGAACCACGCCACAAAACACAAGTTTAAGTTTTTTATTGATGAAAAGATGAGGGATGAAGGGATGAGGGGTTGTAGGGTTGAGGGAAGAAAGGGGATGTAGGAAAGATGATAGGAAGGGATGGAGGGATGAGGGGATGAAGGGATGAATGAATGTAGGAGAGAAGTAGGGATGAGTAGATGAAGGGAAGATGGAAGTAGGGATGATTGGAAGGGATGTAGGGATGGAGGGATGAGGGGATGAATGAATGTAGGAGAGGATGAATGTAGGGATGAGTAGATGAAGGGAATATGGAAGTAGCGATGATAGGAAGGGATGGAGGGATGAAGGGATGAATGAATGTAGGAGAGGATGAAAGTAGGGATGAGTAGATGAAGGGAATGTGGAAGTAGGGATGATAGGAAGGGATGGAGGGATGAATGAATGTAGGAGAGGATGGAAGTATGGATGAGTATATGAAGGGAATATGGAAGTAGGGATGAGGGGATGAAGGGATGAGTGGAACTGAAGGATGTTGTCCGAGGAGAGTGCTGAAGGGCTTGGGATGAGAAGACTCTTGCGTGGGGTTTGGCCTTCGGGAACGGTTCACTTGTTTTCCTTCCCGAGCCCGACGATGAACCCCAAAAGTCGCTGGATTAATAAAACAAGGACATGTGTGAGCTTGGAATAAGTCACTGTGGTTGTTGCGGATGTATGCCAAGTAGGCTCGGAGCAAGAACTGATGTTGGGCTGAGATTAAGAGTTAATTTGCGAATAAACTGCAGGATAACTAGAGAGTGAGAACGGCCCTTGTTAATCATGTCCACGACTGTAATGTTATCAGTGTGGATGATTTCGACCATTCAAGCCCCCAAAGGATCGCAAGGACGAGGAACCCCATAAGAAACCGAAGTAAAACGGAACTGAGACGCTTGTGAGCTGGAAATTAATTCCATGTCGGACAAGCAAGTCCGGATGGTAGAAATACGGATTCAGAGGGTGGAGCAAGAATAGGTAACGAACAGACGGGGGGGATACGATGTCGAGAGATGAACTATGGAAGACGGCAAACTACGTGGAAAGCGTGAGAAACTGTTCCGCTGTGATAAGAAGCGGACGGGGAGCGAGGAGCTAAGCCGAAAGGACAAAGGATGACGATGATGAAGACGATGACTATGAAAATGACGAAGATGTCGACGATGACAAAGAAGAAGAAGACGATGAAGACGACGGTCAACACTTTGCGACGCCGCGGCTGCGTGAGTACACAGATGAAGAGGAAGATGATGATGGTCAGCACTTCGTAACAGCTGTGGCTGGGCGAAAGCGCCTTGAAGATAAAGATGATGAAGGTCAGCACGTCGTTACAGCAGTGGCTGCGTGAAAGCGCTTTGAAGACGATGATGATGGTCAGCACTTCGTAACAGCTGTGGCTGTGCGAAAGCGCTTTGAAGATAATGATGAAGACGGTCAGCACTTTGTCACAGCCGTGGCCGTGCGAAAGCGCTATGAAGATAATGATGAAGACGGTCAGCACTTTGTCACAGCCGTGGCCGTGCGAAAGCGCTATGAAGATAACGAAGATGATGGACAGCACGTCGTGACAGCTGTGGCTGAGTGAAAGCACTTCGAAGACAATGATGACGACGGTCAGCACCTTGTCACAGCAGTGGCTGCATGAAAGCACAGAGATGACGAGGATGATGATGAATGGTCAGCACATAGGTACGGCAGCAGCGGCCGTGTGAAAGCACTAAAACGATGAGGATGAAGATTGACAATGTACAGCACCTCGGGTCAGCCGAGGCCATGTCAAGCGCTCAGAAAATGAGGAAAGGATGAGGGACGAGGGATGAGGGATGAGGGGCCGTAGGGAGGAAGGGATGAGGGGATGAAGATCTGATTGCCTGTGTTGGGCAGGTCAACACTTTGAGATGCAGCGGCTGCGTGAGAGCGCCGAGATGATGAGGATGATGACGACTGCCAGCACATGGTACGGCTGTGGCTGTGTGAAAGCACTAAGACGATGAGGATGATGAGGACGATCGACAAAGTTCAGCACTTCGCGTCAGCCGAGGCCGTGTGAAGTGCCCAGAAGATGATGAATGGATGAGGGAAGAGGGGCTATAGGGAGGAAGGGATGAGGGGATGAAGATCTGATTGCTTGTGTTGGGCTGGTCAACACTTCGTGGTGCAGCGGCCGCGGGAGAGCACAGCGATGAAGAGGATGATGATGACTGACAGCATGCCGATATAGCCGTGGCCGCGTGAAAGCGCCTTGAAGATAATGATGATGATGATGATGACGATGGTCAGCACTTTGGTACAGCTGTGGCTGCGACAAGCACTGTGACGAAGAGGAAGATGATGAGGGTCAGCACGTTGTTAAGGCTGCGGCTGCGTGAAAGCACCGTGACGACGAGGATGACGATGGTCAGCACATAGGTAAGCTGAGGCTGGGTGAAAGTGCATTGAAGATGATGGATGGATGAGGGATGAGGGGTTGTAGGGAGGAAGGGATGATGGGATGAAGGAGGAAGTATGGGAGAAGGGAGGAGGGGATGAAGGGATGTGGGGATGAAGGAAAGAGACGTAGGGATGAGGGGAAGTAGGGATGAAGGGATGGAGGGGTGAGGGACGTAAGGATGAAGGGATGAAGGGGTGAGGGATGTAGGGATGAGGGGAAGTAGGGATGAAGGGATGGAGGGGTGAGGGATGTAAGGATGAAGGAAGGAAATAGGGGCGAAAGGATGAGGGGACGGGAGGAAGGAGGGACGAATAGAGCGAACGGAGGTCGCCGAAGGAGAGTGCGAAAGGGCGTGTGATGCGAAGACCCCTGCACGGGGAGCCAATAACCGTGTTTCCATCCATTTTAATTGCGAAATTTGAGCTACCTCGCAAATATGTAAATACAAATTAATGCAGATCAGAAGTGTTTCCATCTGCTGGCTTGAAGCGCTTCTTCCAAGCCGCACACAGCGTCATTACGTCAGACGTCAGCGTCATTACGTCAGACGTCAGCGTCATTACGTCAGACGTCAGCACTGCGCATGTCTACAGTAAACAGGAAGTAGCAGTTGAAAACAGAACCCGGCCACACATCTCATCAAAATGGAGAGAATATTTCAGGTACGTGTTGCTATCGGGCGAGTTGTATTTATTCTGTCATGCCAACTAGTTTTAGCGATGTTACATGTTGTCCGGAGCGGAAACAGCTGATCAGTCACGTGACGTGAATTTTCGCTACGGCAGCACGAGTCGGCAAATGTGTTTCCATCTGTCATTTTGCGCAGCTGCTCATTTTCGCAGATCCCAAAAACCACCTCAAGCGAGCGTATAAACTTTTTAGCGTAATTCAGGAAGTAACCTCGCAATTTGCCGTTTCCATTAAGCTTTTCTGCTGCGCTATTTCAAATTGCGCAGCTAGAAACCTTGATGGAAACACGGCTAATGAGAAAGGAGGCATGGGAAGAGTGGAGGGGGTAGAGTAGCTGGGGAAGTTCCGATAAAGAGGTTGCGGGTACGACCGGCAATGTGACCTGGCTCCCACTGGGGGGAGCACTCGCCATGACAGAAGGTCCTGCGGGATCCTGGAGCAGGTGTCCGAGGCGAAGCCGCGAGCGGTTGAAAAGCAGCTGAAACCAGATTGGAAAGATGGGAAGAAGGGAGTGTAGATGGAGGGATGGATGGTGACGCTGCGAAGCCTGCGAAGGCCGGGACCGAAAGACGTTGGAGAAAGCAGGGGAAGTACAGATAAAGAGGTTGCGGTACAGGTGGTAATGTGACTTGGCACCCACAGGAGGGAGCTGCCGCCACGATGGAAGGCCCTGCGGTCGCTCGGAGCAGATGTCCGAGCCGAAGCCGTGGGCAATGGAAAAGAAGTCGAAACCGGATTGGAATGATTGGAAGAAGAGAATGATGATGGAGGGATGGGTGGTGATTTCATAGAGCCTGCGAAGGCGGGACCGAAAGACGTTGGAAAAAGCTGAGAAAGTATTGATGAAGAGGTTACGGGTACAGGCGGTAATGTGACCCGGCTCCCACTGGGGGAGCTGTCGCCATGACGGGAAGTCCTGCAGTCGATGACGGAATGACGTCACGGTAGACGTTGGAAGAATAGCAGCCAAGTCTGCTTTAAGCAAATGTGAGCTTGTTATTTTCTACAGATGCACATAAATTTGGCGAGTCGATCGTTGTGGTGTCTTGGGCTTGTTTGGAATGCTAAGCCGCTTGCATGGGCTCGTTAATCTTAGCACTTTATTCTTTGTCTAGAGTGACAAGACCACGCTAAAATTAGCTACAATAAATATGAGAAATACGGGAAAATATAATAAAGAATGGGAGACAGAGCGCACACTTAAAGCATGATTCAGGATAGAGATTAAAGAAAGTATTATGTTAGCTCAACTATGAGATTACCATACAGGTTTTTATTTTTTTATTTTATTTTTTATTCTATTTATCTTAGTGTTTTTGCATTTATTTTTATTTGTACGCATCCTTCAAGATTCTGTTGTCAATGTCCAATGTTGTCAACGCTCTGCAAACGATTCCAAGAGGTTTCATGGGATTAAGTTGTGTAAGTCCATCCATCCATCCATCTTCTTCCGCTTATCCGGGGTCGGGTCGCGGGGGTAGCAGCCTAAGTAGGGAGGCCCAGACTTCCCTCTCCCCAGCCACTTGGAGCAGTTCCTCCGGGGGAATCCCAAGGCGTTCCCAGGCCAGCCGAGAAACATAGTCCCTCCAGCGCGTCCTGGGTCTTCCTCTGGGTCTCCTCCCGGTGGGACGTGCCCGGAACACCTCACCAGGGAGGCGTCCAGGAGGCATCCTAACCAGATGCCCGAGCCACCTCAACTGGCTCCTCTCGATGTGGAGAAGCAGCGGCTCTACTCCGAGTCCCTCCCGGATGACTGAGCTTCTCACCCTATCTCTAAGGGAGAGTCCAGCCACCCTGCGGAGAAAACTCATTTCAGCCGCTTGTATCCGAGATCTTGTTCTTTCGGTCATAACCCAAAGCTCATGACCATAGATGAGGGTGGGAACGTAGATCGATCGGTAAATTGAGAGCTTTGCCTTTTGACTCAGCTCTCTCTTCACCACGACAGACCGGTACAGCGCCCGCTTCACTGCGGACGCTGCACCTATCCGCCTATCGATCTCACGCTCCAGTTTTCCCTCATTCGTGAACAAGATCCCGAGATACTTAAACTCCTCCACTTGGGGCAGGACCTCCTCCCCGACCCGGAGAGGGCATGCTACCCTTTTCCGGCTCAAGACCATGGCCTCGGATTTGGAGGAACTGATCCTCATCCCGGCCGCATCACACTCGGCTGCAAACCGCTCCAGTGAAAGTTGTAAATCACGAACTGATGAAGCCAGTAGGACCACATCATCTGCAAAAAACAGAGAAGCGATTCTAAGGTCACCAAAACGGATCCTCTCAACACCTTGGCTGCGCCTAGAAATTCTGTCCATAAAAGTTATGAACAGAATCGGTGACAAAGGGCAACCTTGGCGGAGTCCAACTCTCACCGGAAACGAGCCTGACTTACTGCCGGCAATGCGGACCAAGCTCTGACACCGGTCGTACAGGGACCTAACAGCCCTTATCAAAGGGCCTGGTACCCCATACTCCCGGAGTACCCCCCACAGAACCCCCCGAGGGACGCGGTCGAATGCCTTCTCCAAGTCCACAAAACACATGTAAACTGGTTGGGCAAACTCCCACGCACCCTCCAGGACCCTGCTGAGGGTGTAGAGCTGGTCCAGTGTTCCACGACCAGGACGAAAACCACACTGCTCCTCCTGAATCCGAGGTTCGACTATCCGACGGACCCTCCTCTCCAGAACCCCTGAATAGACCTTACCAGTGTAGTGATACACCTAGCCTCTGATATTTCTGTCTTGACCTTCAAGTACACCTCTCCACATCTCTCTGAAACTCTAAGTGTTTACACCTTCTTGAGGCCCTCAAGGAGACAGATGGACACTTATATATTTTTACAATTATTATGAATTAATGGACACTAATTAATCAGATTGAACTTTCTCGTTAATGTGTGTTAATTCAGAATTGATCAAACAGTATTTTTGTCATTTCAATGATGATTTTACTAAACTGGTATATTTTAAATATGACAAAGTTAAGAGAACATCTCAGAATGATCATGTTTTGAACTGTCTGCTCTATGCAGAATGTGTCTAAAGTTGAATGAACAATTCTTCGTATTTGTTTGAACTGTTTTTGTTTCAAAGGAGAAGTTCTAGACATAACTTAATCTTCGGTCTCCCGTCCGTTCTAAAAACAATTCATCTGTGCCTAAACAGAGAGTGCTCTGTTTTCACACCTGCCTTTTGTTTTGTCTCCGTGCTGGGACTCAGTTCTCAGCACTCACTGGGTTTTTGAGTTCTGAGGGAGAAGGGAAGACGCACGGACGTTTTTCTCCAAGCTGATGTACGTTCCGGCCAGGCACCAAAGGCCCACGTCTTCAGCAAAGGTTCAAACAGCACGTCAGCTGTGAACCCCTTCGAGTGTCACGCGGTGACACTCTTTCTGAAGTTATCTTGAACAAAACCAGAACCAGGCATCACTCTGGGAGGCCGACGCAGACTTCACGAGACCGTGGCAAGATGAAAGTGGTCGCCTGTAAAACGCAGCAGCCTGCGCGTCTGGCTTGACTAATTTACCGGAGTTGAGACAGGATCATCTTCACGAAGGTAAAAGTGTTTCATCACGGGACGGACGTCCAGCCGAAACCGAGCAGAGGGTGCTATCTCTGGTTAACATCTCAAGATAAGATTCAACCATTTCATTTCAATCTTTTATCTTTCCTCCTTAAACTCCTCCTTATGTTTATTTTCATCATGGTAAACTTTAAGTAATGTGCCAACAGAAAGGTCCAACTGTCTGTTTGTTTTAATTTGTATTCTTGTCAACGTAGTTATTAAATCAGAGCTAATATCGATACAAATGTTTAATGTAATTCTTGTGATAGTTTCAATAAAAGGTCTATATTTTTGGTAGACCAATATAAATTGAAGTCTAAGCGTGAAATTACATTTCTTGTCTAATCACAGTAAAAACAACTTAGTATCGGAAAAAGGAAGAACTCGCTCTTTGGTGGCAGTTTGTGCAAGATTAAAGTCTGCTAAACTGCGCATCTACAATAATAGTAAATCAGTAAGTGTTTAAATACCTTACTCTACATTTATTACTATTATTAATCTATTACAATTGGTGGCTCGTCCGAGTTCCTGGAACGTTTATTAAGTTGTTTTGTGTAGCTTGATGTTACGGAGTTTGTTGGCATAGTTTGCATCCTGGTTTTGGGCTTTTGAATAGTTTTGGCTGGTGAGTGTCCGGGAGTTGCTAATTGTGGCATTGTCTGGATTATTTTCCCGTTAAAATTGTTTTTCTTTCACATTCCGACGTATGTTTTGGAGCTGCGGATGAATGAGTGTTTGTTTTTGTGAGACGTTTCATTACGTGTCGCGAGGCTGCATGCATTGTTCATTTTGTGACCGCCGTGTCACCACTGCTTCATTTTATTACATCTGCGGTTTGCTGTTGAAGGTCTGTTCACACATTTGCTGCTCCATTTTACCTAATCTGTTACAACGTGTTTGCCGAGGTTCGGGAAAAATCCGCTTCGCTTTGGACCGAGTTCCGGTTCCGTTTGACGTAAAGTCCGCTGTTGTACACAGTTAGAGTGCTGCCTCCCCTGGGGGCGTGAGAGCTAGCGTGGTTGTGTTTGAGCTCATTGACAGTATTTTCTGCGGTGTAAAGATACGTTTATTTTGTGAAAGAAGTGTCTAGAACCTTGGGTCGAGCTATAAGCTAACGGTACCGAGAGACAAGATGGCTGCTTAAAACGCTGTGATTGGTCCATTGTGTGTCGCGTTCAAAAACGTTGGTTTCTGTAGACTCTGGTTGTCAGATTCATTTTTGCACACATTTCTAACAGTTTATTTGTGTTGTTTGAGTTCTATGCACGTGATATCGTCGAAGACTGGCTTAACCGCGGTGTTTTGCGATGTTTGTGACTGTTTTAGAACGTTAAAAAGTCCGTTCCTCGCTAGCGTTCAAAAGACCGCAGGTCCGTGAACGCACCGCTCGAACGGCACGTCGCCTGTGGGCGGCGTTGGGTTTGGAAGACACAATTTCCCATGAACACTTGGGTTTTAGAACTACAGTTCTGTCTTCGCTGTGATTGGTCGATTTCGCTGTGAGTGTTGACGCTTGCGCAGTGGGTTTGAAGCCCCGCTCCTCGTCAACTTTCACTTCACAGCTTATCTCAGACGAGTTTCCGTGCTTGTTTGTCCATTACTGTCATTAAAAAGACTGTTTAATCGCGGTGTTTTTGAGATTTTAATGGGTGGATTGAGCCGGTTGCTCTGAAAAACTGCCGATCGCCATGTGACCAGGTCACGTGACACCGATTTTGCCGGTTTTATGAGGACCGACCTTATTTCTTTAAACGCAGTTTAAAGGGTTTCACAGTTCAACCGATTTTGCTCACATGATTTCGTTTTGTGAGCCTGGGTTCTAGAGCTTATCACGTTACGCTTTAGATCTGTCTGATTGATGCTTTTCATCCGTGTTGGGTGTCTGTGTGGGCTGAAAGCTACGGCTGCGCTCACTGGTGATAACAGCGCCTCTATAGCGGTCAGATAGAGAAATTACAGTCGCTGTGATAAACTCACTTCCAGCGCTGTGACCCCTGCTGGTTACATTAGAAGACGCAGTCTTCCTGTAATGTGTACATGGTAACTGTTCCTGTTTTAAACGGGAAACATTTTGAGAATATTGTACTCACAGCACACTTTAATTTGATTTTCACATATAATCAAATGTTGATGGCAGAACAGTTACACAGATTTTAATACAGACATGTCTGTTTTTGATAAGCCTTGACACTCTTATCATCAATTCTGTGCAGAACTAGATCTCTGTCCCTGTGTTTTTCAACTGCAAGTTTAAAATGACACACATGAGGCTTCTTTTGTCTTGATTTTCACAAAATCACACAATAACAGCCAATTTTGTTTGACCTTGTCACAGGTCGACAAATTAATGGGAATCACTGATTTTTGTTTAATTTCACATCTTGGCATCACATGGTGAGACTATCCACTGTGATATAAGACCGACTGTCCTTGATTTTTCACAGAAAATCAGTAGGAAGATGGACGTTCTAACAGGTGCATCCTTTGATAGGCACTTAGCTGCAAAGAACGTCCTTCAGGAACCAGGTGAACATCCCCTGGTGTTTTATGACAGGCTCCTCTCTGTTTACACAGGGAATAAAGCTGTACCTGGAATAGAGGATGATGTGGAGTTTAAAAGACGGTTCACTTTGAATCTGATACCGTTCATAATGAAATGTGTCCGCTTCAATGTTAATTGCGAAGAGGGTACCATGGCAGAAATTAAAGAATGTGCTGTGGAATTTTTTGACGTGCTCGAACAACGGAAAACACCCTCAGTGGTGTGCCCAGGTCAAAAGGTCACATCCCACTTGCAGGAAGTAGAAGAGGTTTCCTCTCCTTCAAAGTGCGGGAGGACACAGGTTTTTCGTGATAACGAACATCAGCATGGTGCTACGGCCTATAAATGTGACTCAGATCGGTTCACGGGGATTTCTGAACCCCCTGCCCCTCAGGTTGAAAACCTTGAGATGAGCAGAGAACCACACGAAGCAGGTGTTCGCTCTCTAGATGAACACAGATGGTTCGGATCGATCCAACAGAGTTCTCTCATGGATCTCACAATGGGTGAGATTCGAAGGCGGTTGCATGGACACCGTGAACCATTGAAAAATGGTCTGTCCCGACATGTACCCGCGAGAGGCGGCCCTCCTGCCCCTCGAACTGCACAGTTTGAGACGTGCAATGAGTCACGCATGCTCCAGATTATGGAAATGGCGCCTCCGCGCGAGATCGTGACTGGGGTTGTGAGTTGTTTGTCAAATGATTTGAATGTTACAGTGGTTGACCAAGCTGACACAACGTGTGACGTTGTCCTTGATGTTAGCACAAACAACTTTGTTCCACCTGATGGGGCGACGCACAGCACTGCCTTTTGCTACAACTCAGTGCACACAGTTGACAACAACAACGTCGACACTGACATAGATGCTGACAGCAAACAAATTGCTGAGAATCCACATCCTGAAGGTCATGAGGCAGACAGCCATCATGATGCTGACAGCGACGATGATTACACAGACAGAGTCACACGTACACAGAAACGTGTGGAAGAACCTGAACGGTTTCTGTGTAACTTTATAAAAAGGGGGATAGCTAAGAGAGCTTACCTGCCACTCACATTGGAAGGGGTCCTAGAGCAAGAAGCACTCCTGGTTAGCGGCTCAGACGTGTCTGTCATGTCAGCCAAACTGTTTGAGGAGCTAAGGACCGCCGCTAACGATGTTGGCAGGCAAATACCCTTTGTGAAAGACACTTATGGTGATCAACAGGGCCTCGCAAAGACGAGAACAACCCTAATAGCCATGGTTCACATGCAGATTGGCGAGATGTCACTATACCACCCGGTATATGTGTCTGATCTTGACTCACTCCGGGCTCCATTTGTGGTTGGCCAAGATTTTATAAATCGCTTTGAAGCGATTATAAATTATGGCAATCAGACAATGTGGACCACAGTGAGCAGTCCACTGCCAATCGTGGTACCTCCTCAAGGTCAGGACACTGACTGCCTAACAACAGGTACCGCTGAGGTCACATGGGATTCCCCAACCGAGACCGCAGACCCGGTAGGTGAACCTTCAACTACAGGTGAGACAGAGGAGACTCAACAGGTGGACCAGACTCTGGCCCATCACGAGGACCTCCTCTGCGAGCTGACACCTTCAGCACTCCCTGACCACTTCCTACCACAGGTAGATGAAGGTGTGGAGATCCAAGAGTCCCACACCGATGACGCTGTACTGTCCTGTGGGACAGGTAATTCGGCATACAGCCAAGCTTTCAGTGACGTCTTGGTTCAAGGACATCTGAGCCCACAAGGTGACAGTCTACAACACTCTGACAGTCACTTGGGCTCCATTGTTACAGATTTTGAGGACCCCTCCTTAAACAAAAGGGGGGCAGACTCACACTTCCTACCACGGGTAGAGGACGGTGTAGAGGTCCAAGGATCACGCACCGAGAACGCTGTGCTGTCCTCTGGGACAGGTAATTCAGTTATCAGCCAAGCGTTCAATGAAACCTTGGTTCAAGAGCATTTGAATTTAGAACTACTCAGAGATGACATAGTTCTTACAGACTCAAAGAGCACCTCTTCATTCATGAAGTGGGAAGACATACTTCACAACGACAGAGACACGCCTGCGACGGCGCCGACAGTTGTGACACACCTGCATTACGCAGAAAGAGGTAAACGTACGGAGGTACGTTGGCCGAGACCTATAAGGTTCCTGTACAAGGTTCCCCATAAACTGCGCGAACAGCTTAAGCTAAACAATGGCATCCTAACTCGTGCCCATGGACGGACGTCCACACCCGTGCGCGTGGTCCCTCATGACCACAGGGGGGTGATGTTAGGCCATGCCCATGTCAAGGACAAAGATTTCAATAACCCCACAAACGACAAAGATCTCGCAAACTCACAGACTTCATGGGAAAAGAAGGTCGTCCAAGCACAGGATAGTAAATAAGCTTAAACAGTTTAAACTATTCTAGTTGCGAAAAGAAACCGTTCCAACTAGAACTTAGAAACGCTAAGCATAAAACCCACAACAAAAACTAACCTTAACAACCGTTTAAATCTGCAGGATTTAATTGACATCGGTTATAAAGCTAAGAACTGTTTTTCTTGTGTGTGACGTGGAATCTGACGACCAGAGTGAGTTTGACGTAGTGAAACGTTGTTTTTAGTTGCTTAATTGCTACTTTTGTGTTATTGAAGTTGTTATTGTTTTCTGAACACTCCCAGCCAAAAGAGGTTTTGATTGTTGATAAGTTGAAGACTTAAATGGATTTTAACTATGCCAACATGCTGTTCATTTTGTTAAAGATCTCAATCTTTGAAGAGTCATAGTAGATTAATACTACTTAAGGTACTATAATCTACACTGATCTCCCAATCATTTAGGTAGAACCGATTCGATCGTTTCTATTCTAGATCTATTCATTTTGATGAGTCTCGCCATAGACTTCAAAATTTTTAGGGATTACCAAATCTTGCGTCGTTCGTCTAAAAGACAACAGACATTCAGACCAAACTAGTTTCATTTTTCATTTTAGTTTAACCTAAACTAAATAATGAATGGAGGAATAGTTTGAAAGAAGAGGCCTTCGTTACAGAAGCCCTCCCCATTTCTATAGGTATAGATCCCTATTTCTGATTTTTACAGCATTGATCCACCCCTTAATTGGTAATTTTAGCTGATCTAATCCATGATAGCTTACATACCAGGTGCATATAGGTAAGGCTTAATGTAGAATCCCAATCATAAGCCCACCTAAAACCACATAATTGCATGACACATTGAACCAGGGTGGCACCGACTGGAAGCCATCCAGCCTGCAACCTTCGATGTGGGGACCTGCTGATCCAACGTTGGTCTTCAACCTTCATCCAAGGCCCGCCTCCTCTGCTTCAATCGAGGGATCCCCTCTACATGCTGATTAAAACTATTCTTGCTGATGAAATCAATAACCCCCATCGTTGTGGATTTACCGTTGTGGATTATAAGACTTTGTTTTCCAAGGGATCACAGACTCAGTTCTCCATGGGTTAACAGACTATGTTTTCCAAAGGATTAAAAGCTTGCCGCAATGGGATTACCTACGAACAGTATGGAATTTCCAAAAACATTATGGGAGTATAATTTTGAACTTTTTGATTTTTCTTTTTCCATTTGCTGGATTACATAGAGGTCAGAGACATTCGGTGGTATCCTTTCGTGTTGGAACTCATCTCCAAGGACAGGCGATGACTTCCAAAAAGGGGGACTGTAGTGATACACCTAGCCTCTGATATTTCTGTCTTGACCTTCAAGTACACCTCTCTACACCTCTCTGAATCACTCAGTGTTACACTTGCTTGAACCTCAAGGAGACAGATGGACACTTATATATTTTAACAATTATTATGAATTAATGGACACTAATTAATCAGATTGAACTTTCTCTTTAATGTGTGTTAATTCAGAATTGATCAAACAGTATTTTTGTCATTTCAATGATGATTTTACTAAGCTGGTATATTTTAAATATGACAAAGTTAAGAGAACATCTCAGAATGATCTGTGCTTTAAACTGTCTGCTCTATGCAGAATGTGTCTAAAGTTGAATGAACAATTCTTCGTATTTGTTTGAACTGTTTTTGTTTCGAAGGAGAAGTTCTAGACATAACTTAATCTTCGGTCTCCCGTCCGTTCTAAAAACAATTCATCTGTGCCTAAACAGAGAGTGCTCTGTTTTCACACCTGCCTTTTGTTTTGTCTCCGTGCTGGGACTCAGTTCTCAGCACTCACTGGGTTTTTGAGTTCTGGGGAGAAGGGAAGACGCACGGACGTTTTTCTCCAAGCTGATGTACGTTCCGGCCAGGCACCAAAGGCCCACGTCTTCAGCAAAGGTTCAAACAGCACGTCAGCTGTGAACCACTTCGAGTGTCACAGCTCCAAGCGGTGACACTCTTTCTGAAGTTATCTTGAACAAAACCAGAACCAGGCATCACTCTGGGAGGCCGACGCAGACTTCACGAGACCGTGGCAAGATGAAAGTGGTCGCCTGTAAAACGCAGCAGCCTGCGCGTCTGGCTTGACTAATTTACCGGAGTTGAGACAGGATCATCTTCACGAAGGTAAAAGTGTTTCATCACGGGACGGACGTCCAGCCGAAACCGAGCAGAGGGTGCTATCTCTGGTTAACATCTCAAGATAAGATTCAACCATTTCATTTCAATCTTTTATCTTTCCTCCTTAAACTCCTCCTTATGTTTATTTTCATCATGGTAAACTTTAAGTAATGTGCCAACAGAAAGGTCCAACTGTCTGTTTGTTTTAATTTGTATTCTTGTCAACGTAGTTATTAAATCAGAGCTAATATCGATACAAATGTTTAATGTAATTTTTGTGATAGTTTCAATAAAAGGTCTATTTTTGGTAGACCAACATAAATTGAAGTCTAAGCGTGAAATTACATTTCTTGTCTAATCACAGTAAAAACAACTTAGTATCGGAAAAAGGAAGAACTCGCTCTTTGGTGGCAGTTTGTGCAAGATTAAACTCTGCTCATAAACTGCGCATCTACAATAATAGTAAATCAGTAAGTGTTTAAATACCTTACTCTACATTTATTGCTATTATTAATCTATTACACACTGAAAAACATAATCCAAACTCATTTTGCAGAATAAAGAGAACAGATTGCATGATCTGAAAAATCAGACGCAATAACCCCCCACCCCCCTACCTGCACCTCTGCACTCATTGTAGACACTTTGTTCCAGTCTTTCTGACAATTTTTGATTGTGCATCGAAAAAGCCTTTAAGAAAATGAGGGTTAAACGGTGTACTTTTGAAATTGTGTTTAATTTGTGTTTAAAATCACAACAGCAGATAATGGTGCCACTGACAATAGTCACCACACAAACCACTGTGTGAAACAGAAGGACTGGAATTACAGGTAATGTCTTTGGGTGAGGGTGTTATCTCGGTTATTTAGTTTTGGCTTTTGGCAAGTTGAAAATTCATTATTCTTCTCAATTTTCTTACCATCCAGACATTGCCAGTGACTGTTATCTCATCTCAGCTTGCCTTGGTGTGCCTGATAGTTTTGTTCTACAGCTTAACCTGTATAATTTAGCTTTCAAATTACCCTAAACTGTTTCATGATTTTCAGAAGGCTATTACCTGAGCTGCACAGTTTGGTTCTCTTCTAGTTGAAGAGTTTTATTCATGTATATATTTGAATGAATAAAATCTATTTTTCACATATATATATATATACTGTATATACTGTGTATATATATATATA
>JBBPBX010036339.1:16817-29852 GCA_038048925.1 Garcialebias charrua | reverse complement strand
GGTGGTGGTGCAGAGGCTAGAGAAGGTGAGCCTGTGATCAGAAGGTTGCCAGTTTGACTCTCCAGACCACCGTAAATACATACTGTACATTTTTAGACTGGTGCTGTTCATTGAGAGTAATGGTCCATTTTGGTGTTGCCCTGCTCAGATTAGCGATTAGCTTGTTGATCCAGATGGAATTCAAATCTAATTCTCCTGATAAATGCTGTGCAGAGAACTGTCTACAGGTAAAGCATTAATTGCTCAGTAATTTTACACAAAGCACCATTTTCGATGACCTGAATGATCCCTTTTAAAATCTGAATTGTTCAGCCTTTCTGGGCTGTTGTTGCCGTTGCTCTGCCTTTGTGGAGTATTTGTTGCTATGGTGGCAAAATGTGTCCTCTCGGCTCACTGGAACAACAATAGAAAGTCTGAGCTCCACAGGAGGAAGTATTCCTTTTATTTTCATACCAAGAAGATAGAAACACTGCAATCTATGTCTACTTTGTATATCTATATCCTCACAGAAACTCACTGCTGTTTTCTGTCACATTTATCTTTCTGGTCTGGAAATGTAAATGTTTAATCCTGAGCAGCCATGTACCGGTAATAAACAGATTTGTTATATTCTACTGAAAATTGTATTTAAATGTACTTTTTATGCATTTTTTTTCTGTCTTTCAATCTTAATTTAACTAAGAAAGCTTTTCTGAATGTCCTTCCAAATGAATTATGGGATCTCATGTAATAAAGCTCCAGATTTAAAGATTGCTACAACATATTTTTGTTCTTTGACTTTGTGTTGGTGCGCTTTGTGATCAATACTGACAGGTTTATGTCTGTGTCTAACCCCTAACTTTTAATCCGTCTGTCTTAACTGCACAGCTTTGAACTGAACAAGGTCAGAGTTAGAGGTCACACTGTCTCAGTGAGGCCTTCACAAAGATAGAAGCACAGAATCCATGTGTGTGTGTGTTTGAGAAGTTATTGAATTGTTGTATCACCTTAAGGCTGAATGTCTTTGCATAATGACTTGTAAAATAGAAGACGATGGGATTTTAATGATCCCTGCAGGAAAGCTAAGTCCTCACCCTTTTTCCACACTGAGCGTTTCATCAGCACCGACCTTGATGCATTTGTCCAGAATCTGCGTTCAGCTGGAGGCTCCTCGTGACATTGTGCAGCAGGGACAGCACAGAGTTTTGTAGCTGCTGCTTCTGCAGGAGTGCCCTTTTCTCCTTCATGGTGGAGTATGCAACAAGCAAGAAATTATTTAAAATAAAAAAGATAAAGCTAATGAACTTTTGTTGTAGTTAAGGATGTTTCGTGTCCCATCTGGTGAGATTTTTATATTAAAAACTCCACTAGATTTGATTTTTATTGTCCTGTAGTTTTCTCTTTAAATGAAGTGACAAAGTTGTTTGATGAATAAACTCACATTTAAAGTCAGTCATCTTATCAAAGGTAATGCAGTGAATTGTTTATTGCATTTTAAATACAGTTGTAATTATTCTGCAGATAAACAGAAGTCAGGGCAGCCTTTCTGGGGGGAGTTTTCTGCAGGTACTCCAGTTTCCTCAGACCAAAAATATGCATGTTAGACCTGTGTGTCTCTGTGATGGACTGGAGACCCGTCCAGGTGTCTCTGTGATATATATATATGGTTTTTAGACTAGTCTTGCATTTGTGGTGCTGTGACATTACAGAGAGCTGCGTACAGAGCTGCTACACATGCCTCCCCCACTGATTTACTACGGTTCCTACAGATAAGACTCCCCTCCTCCCATCTTGGTACCAGGAAAGAGGCATCTCCCTGAGGTTCCCCTTCGTCCTCCTCCACACGCGCCTGTGAACCTACTTCCACAGACACAGATGCCTCTGGTGGAGCTCTCATCCATAAATCTGAATGAGTTGACTCCTGGTTCTGGTACTGGACCCGTTACAGGGACCGGCTCAGAGTTGCTGCTCATTACAGGCTGTGTTTTACAAACTAAATCAGCTCAGATTGGAAACGTGTTGCAGGAGCATGTGCAGACACTGATGGGTGGAATTCCTACCACTACTGGCTCTAGAGATAAGCATATTACCCTCATGAATAACTTTGGTTTCATATTACACAGATGACAAAAATGTGACATTATTATTATTATTATTATTATTATTATTATTATATTTAATATGTTCATGTTTATCTTATTAAAACCCTTTAATAGCTAGGGAGGGCGTCTGTTGTTGGCCTGACTAAGATGAATTATGATATAATAATAATAATGAATTCAATTTATAACGCACTTTTCATTAATGAAAATCTCAAAGTGCTACAAGGTGCAACAGAAATTAAATGTCAATAAAACAAGTAATAAAACAAGTAAAATCAATAACAGTATCAACTAAGATCAAAAGTAGAATCATGAGGAGGCAGAGTATGCTCGGTTGAAAAGAAAGGTCTTCAAGCCGCTCTTAAAGTCAACCACAGACTGTGGGACCCTCAGACAGTCAGGAAGAGAGTTCCACAGGCGGGGGGCAGCCACACTGAAAGCCCGGTCTCCCATGGTCCTTAATTTGGTTCTCGGAATGTGAAGGAGATTACTGTTCTGTGACCGCAGCGACCGGGTGGATGAGTGTGGAATAAGAATATCCTTCAGATAATCTGGTGAAGCTCCATGTAAGCATTGATGTGTAATGAGAGCAGTTTTGTACTGAATTCTGTAGGCGACAGGAAGCCAATGAAGGTTATGAAGAATGGGCGTAATATGTTCAAATTTACGAACTCGCAACAAGATCCTTGCTGCACTGTTTTGAATATATTGAAGTTTCTGAAGGTTTTTGCCAGGGATTCCAATAAACAGGGAGTTGCAGTAGTCGAGCCTGGAGGAGACAAAAGCATGGACGAGCTTCTCAGCATCGGAAAAAGTTAGGGATGGGCGAAGTCTAGAGATGTTTCGAAGATGGAAGAAGCAAGTTTTAAACAGAAGCTTAATGTGATTTTCAAATGTAAGATTGGAGTCCATTTTTATTCCAAGATTAGTAACAGAGGTGGAGAGGGGGATGTCTTGTCCAGAAAAGGAAAGTGTTGTTATAGTAGATGTCTGTACCTGGTGAGGGGTGCCAATCAGTATGGCCTCGGTCTTGGAGCAGTTTAATTGAAGAAAGTTCTGATTCATCCATGCCCTAATTGCCTCCAGGCAGGCAGAGAGGGCAGTGAGTGAAGATGGAGATGACAAGGTGGAAGATGAGGATGCTCCAGTCCTGATGTAAAGCTGTGTATCGTCGGCATAACAGTGAAAAGAAATGTTGAACTGATTAATAATTTGACCTAAAGGCAGCATGTAAAGGGAAAACAACAGGGGCCCCAGAACCGACCCCTGAGGGACACCACAGGAGACAGAGACTGTCTGGGACGTGGCGTTGCCAAGACTAACACATTCCAGCCTATTGGAGAGGAAAGATTTAAACCAGTCCAGGACGGTGTCACAGAGACCGACCTCCACATGAAGACGGTGGAGGAGGATACTATGGTCCACAGTGTCGAAGGCTGCAGTGAGGTCAAGGAGGACAAGGATGGAGGGAGAGCCAGTGTCAGCAGCCAAGAGGACATCATTAGTAACTCTCAGCAGTGCAGTCTCAGTACTGTGAGCTGCCCTGAATCCAGACTGGAACTTCTCATACAGGGAGTGTTGTTGTAAGTGATCCTGCAGCTGAGCAGCAACTGCTTTTTCCAGCACTTTAGACAGAAAAGGGAGGTGTGAAATTGGGCGGTAATTAGAAAAAATGTCGGGATCCAAATTAGATTTTTTCAGAAGAGGCCTAATGATGGCAGTTTTTAGAGGCAGTGGAACATGACCAGATTGAAGAGACTGATTTATTATTTGAGTGATAAGTGGGCCTATTGCAGAGTGATTGGATTTTATGAGAGACGAGGGGAAAGGATCCAGGGCGCAGGATGAAGGCTTCATTTTCTTGATGATGGCCTCCACCTCACTCTGAACAACTTCGTCAAAGCTGTTAAGGGTCCCAGAATGCAGACGGGTAGATGGCACACTGAGAACAGGGAGGTTGTGGAGCTGAGATCTGATAGTGTCAATTTTGGTTTTAAAAGATGAAAGAAACAGCTCGCATTTTTGAGCAGAGTCCTCAAGAGTTTGTTTAATGGGATTAAGCAGACGAGTTATTGTGGAGAAGAGCTGTTTAGAGTTTCCAGGGCAGGTGTTGATGATGTTAGAATAATATTTGGAGCGTGCTTCTTTAAGAGAATAGGCGTACGCTTTCTGATGTTCTTTATATGCCTGCTTATGCACAGAGAGACCAGATGATTTTACACGTCTCTCAATAGCACGGCCAGTTGCCTTCATCTTGCGCAGCTCATCAGTGTACCAAGGGGCTGAACGCGAGAAAGACACCAGTCTTGTCTTCAAGGGGGCGTGTAGGTCCAGGAGCTCCCGAAGAGATTGGTTGTAGTAATCCACAGAGTCATCTGCAGAAGGATGATTGACAGCGGTCAGGGTGTGAAGATCAGCAGACAGAACATCAAGGGAAATGTTTTTAAGGTCACGGAACTGGATGGGTCGTTTTGGGTTTGAAGCAGGCGAAGATGAAGGCACTTCCAGGGAGATGACCCTGTGGTCTGAGACACCCAGGTCATATACAGATAAATTATTGATGAGTACAGTGTCAGTAATCACCAAATCCAGAGTATGCCCCCTGCTGTGCGTAGGGGCG
This sequence comes from Garcialebias charrua, assembly GCA_038048925.1. NCBI lineage: Eukaryota > Metazoa > Chordata > Actinopteri > Cyprinodontiformes > Rivulidae > Garcialebias > Garcialebias charrua. The sequence goes on along the minus strand of JBBPBX010036339.1, from coordinate 25,151 downwards.
TCAACATGTTGAGTGAGATTAAGAGAATCCAAAAGAGACTTAAAATCTGTTGCCAGAGGTGAAGAGGAATTGTCCACGTGGATATTCAAGTCGCCAAGAAAAATAGTCTTCACAGGGGAGGTGCAGAAAAAAGTGAGGAGGTCATGTATCTCTGAGTTAAATGAAACATGCGGTTTGGGAGGTCTATAAATTAATATAACATTCATCAGGAGTGGGGCTTTGAAGCTGAAAGCCAGACATTCAAAAGAAGAAAAATCCTGAGAAACCAGATGCGACAGCCCTAAACTACTGCGGTAGATTACAGCCAGACCACCACCGCGGCCAGTGCTGCGGGCTCTCTGCAGATAGCTGTATCCAGATGGACAAGCTTCATTTAAAGAACTGTACACATCCGGTCTATGCCAAGTTTCTGTGAGGCACATGAGGTCCAAATTCTTCTCCAAAATGTGATCATGAATTAGACATGATTTGTTTGAAAGTGATTGAACATTAAAAAGTTCTATTTTAATACTAGTTGGAGCAGATTGTTTTTGAAGAGGTTTAAGCAGACTGAAGTCCACTCCACGTTTTCCTTGCCACTTCGTGTGCTGTGGACTACAAAGGACCACAGACGCAGCGTTCTGATGACGTCGTCGAGGTGCGACACGTCTCTCAGACCAGACAGTAGCAATCGAGTCAGAGCCAGTTTGCCTAAAGTGAACTAATTTCTTTCGAGAGCTTCTATGGATGTAACGAGGTCTACGCAGAAGTCCCAGTTGTTTAATGGTCGAAATAGAAGGAGGAATGGAGCAGTTGTTAAATTCAAACAGCTGCGAAGCGGAGTAGGTCAACATTGTTGTCGATCCGGTGGAAGCTAGCACGGAGCTAGCCGCTAACAGCAGGCCCACGGCTCCAAGAAAGATATACAAGAAGCAGAAAGAGGTAATTTGAATGATCATTACCTCGAAGAGGAGCACAGGAGAAAATCCAAAACAGTCCAGAGGACCCAGGAGGGTGACAGAGGCAGCAGGTAAGCGAACAATAAATGCAGCTACGTGGTTTTTTAAGCTAAATTCGTTCTGGAGCTAGCGGGAGCTAACAGTGCTCTGCACACATAATTCATTTAGTAGATCGGACTTTGGATGAAAGTGAGTCTGAAGATAGGGAGTTAGTCCCTGGAGACTCACCTTGCAAAAGCCCAGATGAAAGATATACGGTACGTGTTAAGCTTACTCTCATGAAAATGAATGCAAATTAGATGCCCCAAGTTCAGCCAGCTTCCCTGGTAGGTCCTACCGCATCCTCTGACTATTCATATCAGCAGAGACCTCTGGGTATCGCATCCCCACTGCAATGGACAGAGGAAGCTGATAGGGCGTTTGTTGGAATTGAACAAGCTTTGTTTGATGCATGCCTTTTTTTGTTACCCAGATTACTTTTTGCCATTTCACTTAGATGTGGATGAATAAGACGGATTTGTGGATGCCATCTTGTTTCAAAGAGGGAGAGCTATCTCTGAGCTGAATTATAGTTCAATTGAAGTTCTGACCCTTCTCAACGCACTCTACAGCAGGTACGAGATGACTTGGCTGAGCTGAGCGCGTCTGAGGAGCTGGGTGTGTCTAAGGAGCTGAGTGAGCCATCTGTACAGAGTGACGTTGACCCTCCATCTCCAGTTTGGAACGTAGATCGACTGGTCCCAAAGTCACGATACAACTTGAGGAAAAAATCAAAACAGTCTTAAGATAACATTACATATAAAGGGGACATTGTTTGTTGTACATAATTGTTACAGGAAGAATGAATTATCGAGCGGTTAGGTTAAGTGTGATAACCACTTTGGGAATTATTTTAGTTGCAAGTCTCACTCTGTGGTTTGCACCGAAAGCTAAGACAGTCTCCCCTGAAGTTGCTCACAACAATGTCAACAGGTCTCGTGATGAGGACCCTCACTTCTTACCCAGAAGAGAGACCGGTGAAATAGAGGTTGCAGATGTTCAGACTCAGGTACGCTCAGACACTGAAATTAGCAGATCAAGGAGATCCGTGATAGTTAATTTTTACAGTTTAACTTCACAGCTGGGGAGACCGCATCAGTTAGGTTTGATTTTTGCTCTGTGGTGTATTGTGGTGGAAAGCAGGGGTCATTTGTTTGGACAGTGAAGTATATCTGCGTGACTTACAGGCATGACATGAATTGCGAGGCATGGAGTAATGTTTTATGTAATTCAGGATCCGCTGATTGGGGTTACAGACCAGAAAAAGCAAGAAGAGGGAAGTTTCCATTACAGGAACGCTTGTCAATCATACAGTTACATAAAATCATTTTACTGAGTGTCTCAAAGCAAGTTGTTGGATAGTGGTTGATCAAGATTCCTGCTGAACCCACCTTGGTCTGAAGTTAGCGCTGACTCTTTGTTATTCTTCATTTACAGGTGTCAAAGTATGCAGGACTTTTATGTTGAAAACAGGCTATTACACTGTTGCAAAACCTTTACAACACACATACATCACAGAGCCATGGGCTGAAGGCCTCAATTTAATTTATATAGCCTCAGTTTAATTTATATAGCATTTTAAATGACAAGTAGAGAAAACATGGTACGTTTTGTAACTTTTGTTTGTATTGTGGTAACTCGTCTTTGTGGTTTGAACAAACATTTTAGTGAAACCTGTTATAATTGTCTGTGGTTAGTTTAATATGGAACATGCTCTGTCCTCTGTAGTAACACAGCAGGCCTTGCTATGCCCGTGCACACAGAGAAGGTCATACATGCATGTTCACTCAGGCCCTGAGCGGGCCTGAACAGAATTAGGTCAAAGCAGATAAGAAGCCACAAGGAGTGTTTTGTTGCAGAGAGCTGGGGCTTCTTATCAAGAAGAAAGAAAATAGTTTTTAAAGTATTTAAATCTCATACAGAACTGATCAAACATATAAATGTAATCTTTTATTGAATAGCGATAAAATCATAGCATTTTGAATCATGATGCAGACACACGAAGACACACGAACAGCATGCCTCATATTTACCTAAACATACAGCCTCTCCCTAGGGCCACACGTGCACACACACACGAGCACACATGCACACACGCGCATGTGCGTACACACATGCACGCGCTTGCGCACTCCCGCACACATTCCACGGGCGGGAGCAATACAGCTGAGGCGCTTATCAGACAAAGTCCGCTCAGAATAGAATGCACACTTTACAGAGAAAGAAAGCAGCATGAGAAACTGCAAGAACAGAGCGCTTGTTGATTCAAGGCCTGTTAAAAATGAAAAGAGAGTTTTTAAAGCATTTTAAACAAAATTAGTCAAAATAAAATGTATGTTCTATGATTAAATGGAGGTGTATAATTACAGTATTGTGATAATGATGTGATTAATGTATGTTTTGTAAGATTTTGTAGCAAACCAAAGTGTTTTTCCACATCTGGGTAAAAGGTCACAGAGTGATCCTGAGCTGAGGGAGGGCTGAGAGCTCAGAGAGACATTATGTCATTGTTCAGTGAGGGCTGAGAGGAGGTGTAAAAAGTTACCTCACTAGTAACCAATGAAAAAGTAAGAAAGTGACATGGCCTCTGTAGTGGGGGCTGAAATCCCCCTTTTATGACTATAAATAAGGCTGGTGAACAAGAGAAATTTACTGAGTTTTTTACTTCTGAAGAATTCTTGTGGATTATGGACTAAACTCTCTGGAAGCCGAACAGAAGAAATAAGGATTTTCTAAAAAGGGACTTTTTTGGATAAAGAGACCTTTTGCCTCAGCCTAGAATATTTTTAAATTTCTTCACAATTGGACCAGCTTCAGAGATGGAATAAATTTTCCAATTCTTTTGGAAATCCCTTGTGGCACTTTCTGACAAAAAAAAGTAGGATTATATTCCCAGTTTTATCCAAGACTAAATTATATTAAATTATTATGACAGCAAAAAAGCCTCCTTCTCTATGAAGATTTTAAAATCAGTTGCAAGCATTGTTGATGAGGAATTAAAGTAATTTTGGAAGAAGCTCTGAGCGCCGATGGTCCGCTGCGAGGTTGTTTATGTTAGTGGAACATGGTGTACTTTCTTATCTTCTACTTGCTTCGAAGGGCTTCTTCATCAGCACCGCAGAACCAATGATGGATTAAAAGCTGCTTTTCTATGGAATACTATTTTTCCTGATGGGAAAAGATTTTCATGAAGTCATGAAGCATAACTAAATTATATTAAATAACTATAAACAACGTGGCCCGCCTCTGCCTGAAGATTGAATACAGATTGCAAGGATTCCTTTTTTAATGAAGGATTGAAGGAATTTAAAGAGAGTTTTGTGCATCAAGAGTCGAGAGTGCAACGGACGAGTTGTTTCTGTGAGAACACTATGTTCTATTTTTAGCCTCAGGCCTGCTTCGAAAGCCTTGTTCATCAGTATCGCAGAACAAATGAATGGATTACAAAATTTTTGAATGAATATAACACTTTTGTGGAATAATTGATTTGCCTAAAAGGATTACCATATTTTTTATGGAATGCAACAGTTTTGATGGATTAAAACTGGGATTTTTAACACAACAGAATTACCTGGAGGTTTTTCTGTGGAATTATAACGAAGACTTATTCAGTCTGCTGGAAGTACTGACTTTTTGACTGGAATACAACAGAATCGCCTGGAGGTTTTTCTGTAGAAAAATAACAAGATTTCCCTGGTGGGATTAAAAACACAAGATTTTCTAGGTGGGATTATAAAACAAGTTTGCCTGGAGGATTATTAAAAAGGCTTTTTTCATTCAACCTTTATTTAGTCAGGTAAATATTTTGAACCTCATGGGCTCATTTACGAAAGCGACCTGCTAAAACTAAAGAACGATGAACAGCAGTGGTAGAATTTCCTTAAACAATAAACAAACAAACAAACAATAAACAATAGAAAAACAAAAGAGAGAAAAAACAAATGAACGTTTTTTTTTTTTTAACAAAGTATCAAAAAACTAGCAAAACATTATAAGGTAGACGTGGCCATGACGTAGGCCATGTTTAAACAAACAGGAAGTTGAGAAGGACTGTGCTGGACTTTTTCCTGGCGGAATTAAAAGCACAAAATTTTCCTGGTGGGATTATAACAAGCTCTTCCTGATAGAAGTAGAACACTTATTGTGGAGTAAACCAACATTTTTTTGAGATTATACAAATTATTCATTGGATCACAACTCAAACACCTAAAAGCCCAGCCTGTGGAAGATACCTTTGGTGAGTTGTTGAATCATCTAACTCTATGAAATTCCAATCATGTAACCTGATTAAATCTTTTCTGTAGTAAGAAGTGCTTGTAACTATTAATTAAAGAAACATAAAACGTACAAATCTGGATTTTTCCTTGACACACCTTTATATATTTATTATATATTGTCCATAACGAACACCATGTTCAGGCATAAGGGTGTCCATATGTGCTCTTGGCACCAGGACACCCTAGGTCGTAGTTCAATGATCGACTTTGTTGTCGTCTCATCTGATCTGCGGCCGCATGTCCTGGACACTCGGGTGAAGAGAGGGGCGGAGCTGTCAACTGACCACTACCTGGTGGTGAGTTGGCTCCGATGGTGGGGGAGGATGCCGGTCAGACCTGGCAGACCCAAACGTATTGTGAGGGTCTGTTGGGAACGTCTGGCAGAGTCTCCCGTAAGACGGAGCTTTAACTCCCACCTCCGGGAGAGCTTTGAACACGTTCCGAGGGAGGCGGGGGACATTGAGCCCGAGTGGGCCATGTTTCGCGCCTCTATTGTCGAGGCAGCTTATCGGAGTTGTGGCCGCAAGGTTGTTGGTGCCTGTCGTGGTGGCAACCCTCGAACCCGGTGGTGGACACCGGCGGTGAGGGATGCTGTCAAGCTGAAGAAGGAGTCCTATTGGGCCTTTTTGGCCTGTGGGACCCCGGAAGCAGCAGATAGGTACCGGCAGTCCAAGCGGCATGCGGCTCGGGTGGTTGCTGAGGCAAAAACTCGGGCGTGGGAGGAGTTCGGAGAGGCCATGGAGAATGACTTCCGTACGGCTTCGAGGCGATTCTGGTCCACCATCCGGCGTCTCAGGGGGGGAAAGCGGTACGCGACCAACACCATTTATGGTGGGGATGGCGTGCTGTTGACCTCAACTCGGGATGTTGTGAGTCGGTGGGCGGAATACTTCGAAGACCTCCTCAATCCTACTGGCACGTCTTCCACTGAGGAAGCGGAGCCTGGGGACTTTGGATCGGGCTCTCCAATCTCTGGTGCGGAGGTCGCCGAGGTGGTTAAAAAGCTCCGCGGTGGCAAGGCTCCGGGGGTGGATGAGATTCGTCCTGAGTTCCTTAGGGCTCTGGATGTTGTGGGGTTGTGTTGGCTTACGCGACTCTGCAATATCGCGTGGACATCGGGGGCAGTTCCCTTGGATTGGCAGACTGGGGTGGTGGTTCCCCTATTCAAAAAGGGGGACCGTAGGGTGTGTTCCAACTATAGAGGGATCACACTCTTAAGCCTCCCTGGTAAGGTCTATTCAGGGGTTCTGGAGAGGAGGGTCCGTCGGATAGTCGAACCTCGGATTCAGGAGGAGCAGTGTGGTTTTCGTCCTGGTCGTGGAACACTAGACCAGCTCTACACCCTCAACAGGGTCCTGGAGGGTGCGTGGGAGTTTGCCCAACCAGTTTACATGTGCTTTGTAGACTTGGAAAAGGCATTCGACCGCGTCCCTCGGGGGGTTCTGTGGGGTACTCCGGGAGTATGGGGTACCAGGCCCATTGATATGGGCTGTTAGGTCCCTGTACGACCGGTGTCAGAGCTTGGTCCGCATTGCCGGCAGTAAGTCAGGCTCGTTTCCGGTGAGAGTTGGACTCCGCCAAGGTTGCCCTTTGTCACCGATTCTGTTTATAACTTTTATGGACAGAATTTCTAGGCGCAGCCAAGGTGTTGAGAGGATCCGTTTTGGTGGCCTTAGAATCGCTTCTCTGTTTTTTGCAGATGATGTGGTCCTATTGGCTTCATCAGCTCGTGATCTACAGCTTTCACTGGAGCGGTTTGCAGCTGAATGCGATGCGGCCGGGATGAGGATCAGTTCCTCCAAATCCGAGGCCATGGTCTTGAGCCGGAAAAGGGTAGCGTGCCCTCTCCGGGTCGGGGAGGAGGTCCTGCCCCAAGTGGAGGAGTTTAAGTATCTCGGGATCTTGTTCACGAATGAGGGAAAACTGGAGCGTGAGATCGATAGGCGGATAGGTGCAGCGTCCGCAGTGAAGCGGGCGCTGTACCGGTCTGTCGTGGTGAAGAGAGAGCTGAGTCAAAAGGCAAAGCTCTCAATTTACCGATCGATCTACGTTCCCACCCTCATCTATGGTCATGAGCTTTGGGTTATGACCGAAAGAACAAGATCTCGGATACAAGCGGCTGAAATGAGTTTTCTCCCTTAGAGATAGGGTGAGAAGCTCAGTCATCCGGGAGGGACTCGGAGTAGAGCCGCTGCTTCTCCACATCGAGAGGAGCCAGTTGAGGTGGCTCGGGCATCTGGTTAGGATGCCTCCTGGACGCCTCCCTGGTGAGGTGTTCCGGGCATGTCCCACCGGGAGGAGACCCAGAGGAAGACCCAGGATACGCTGGAGGGACTATGTTTCTCGGCTGGCCTGGGAACGCCTTGGGATTCCCCCAGAGGAGCTGCTCCAAGTGGCTGGGGAGAGGGAAGTCTGGGCCTCCCTACTTAGGCTGCTACCCCCGCGACCCGACCCCGGATAAGCGGAAGAAAATGGATGGATGGATGGATGGACACCTTTATATTAAATGATGGAAAACTTGGTTCAAAGACAACAACAATTAAGTGATGGTTCAAAGATAATAACAATATCACTGGAGGTTTTTGAATGGTTTTATTTGCTACAAGAGTAAAAACAATATCCTAGGATTTTATTTTCCTAAATCCTAAAGCTAACCAGATCAGAAACAATTGCTATCTACAAGAGGTAAAGCTGTCGTTAATATACGTTTCTCCGTGAGGTACGTTCTGACTCCATTCTGCTAAGTCAGGCTGTCTACAGAGTGAAACGAGGATATGACGTATAGATGGAGACAATGAACAATCTGGGTGAATTACCTCGTCTCAGCCTTAATCCTAACTGATCTGGAGACATATCGGGTAATACTCGTGTGCAAGGATAAAAGTTAAGGAACCGTTACTGGAGTAGGCTGGAGTGAGGACTTGTTGCAAAGTCCTGCGGCTTACCTCACTCACGTAGAACGACACAGGTTAAATCTGTTTCTACTGGACTTCTGATGGTCTGTCAGCCCTATGACAGAACATGCAAGATAAAATTGTGAATAATTTATATTTGAAAAGGGGAAATGCACTTTACAATCA
>JBBPBX010036339.1:0-15679 GCA_038048925.1 Garcialebias charrua | reverse complement strand
TTTTTTAGTTCTTTATTACGATTCTAGCATATAAGCTCTGATAGACTGATGAAGTGATGGACTGGAGACCCGTCCAGGTGTCTCTGTGATGGACTGGAGACCCGTCCAGGTGTCTCTGTGATGGACTGAAGACATGTCCAGGTGTCTCTGTGATGGACTGGAGATCTGTCCAGGTGTCTCTGTGATGAACTGGAGACCTCTCCAGGTGTCTCTGTGGTGGACTGGAGACCTGTCCAGTTGTCTCTCTGATGGACGGGAGATCTGTCCAAGTGTCTCTCTGATGGACTGGAGATCTGTCCAAGTGTCTCTGTGATGGACTGGAGATCTGTACAAGTGTCTCTGTGATGGACTAAAGACCCGTCCAGGTGTCTCTGTGATGGACTGGAGACATGTCCAGGTGTCTCTGTGATAGACTGGAGACCCATCCAGGTGTCTCTGTGATGGACTGGAGACATGTCCAGGTGTCTCTGTGATGGACTGGAGATCTGTCCAGGTGTCTCTGTGATGAACTGGAGACCTGTCCAGGTGTCTCTGTGGTGGACTGGAGACCTGTACAGTTGTCTCTGTGGTGGACGGGAGATCTGTCCAAGTGTCTCTGTGATGGACTGGAGACCCGTCCAGGTGTCCTTGAGATGGACTGGAGACCTGTCAGGTGTCTCTGTGATGGACTAGAGACCTGTCTAGGTGTCTCAATGATGGACTGGAAACTTGTCCAGATGTCTCTGTGATGGACTGGAGACCTGTCCCGGTGTCTCTGTGATAGACTGGAGACCTGTCCAGGTGTCTCTGTGATAGACTGGAGACCTGTCCAGGTGTCTCTGTGATAGACTGGAGACCTGTCCAGGTGTCTCTGTGATGGACTGGAGACCTGTCCAGGTGTCTCTGTGATGGACTGGAGACCTGTCCAGGTGTCTCTGTGATGGACTGGAGACCTGTCCAGGTGTCTCTGTGATGGACTGGAGACCTGTCCAGGTGTCTCTGTGATGGACTGGAGACCTGTCCAGGTGTCTCTGTGATGGACTGGAGACCTGTCCAGGTGTCTCTGTGATGGACTGGAGACCTGTCCAGGTGTCTCTGTGATGGACTGGAGACCTGTCCAGGTGTCTCTGTGATGGACTGGAGACCTGTCCAGGTGTCTCTGTGATGGACTGGAGACCTGTCCAGGTGTCTCTGTGATGGACTGGAGACCTGTCCAGGTGTCTCTGTGATGGACTGGAGACCTGTCCAGGTGTCTCTGTGATGGACTGGAGACCTGTCCAGGTGTCTCTGTGATGGACTGGAGACCTGTCCAGGTGTCTCTGTGATGGACTGGAGACCTGTCCAGGTGTCTCTGTGATGGACTGGAGACCTGTCCAGGTGTCTCTGTGATGGACTGGAGACCTGTCCAGGTGTCTCTGTGATGGACTGGAGACCTGTCCAGGTGTCTCTGTGATGGACTGGAGACCTGTCCAGGTGTCTCTGTGATGGACTGGAGACCTGTCCAGGTGTCTCTGTGATGGACTGGAGACCTGTCCAGGTGTCTCTGTGATGGACTGGAGACCTGTCCAGGTGTCTCTGTGATGGACTGGAGACCTGTCCAGGTGTCTCTGTGATGGACTGGAGACCTGTCCAGGTGTCTCTGTGATGGACTGGAGACCTGTCCAGGTGTCTCTGTGATGGACTGGAGACCTGTCCAGGTGTCTCTGTGATGGACTGGAGACCTGTCCAGGTGTCTCTGTGATGGACTGGAGACCTGTCCAGGTGTCTCTGTGATGGACTGGAGACCTGTCCAGGTGTCTCTGTGATGGACTGGAGACCTGTCCAGGTGTCTCTGTGATGGACTGGAGACCTGTCCAGGTGTCTCTGTGATGGACTGGAGACCTGTCCAGGTGTCTCTGTGATGGACTGGAGACCTGTCCAGGTGTCTCTGTGATGGACTGGAGACCTGTCCAGGTGTCTCTGTGATGGACTGGAGACCTGTCCAGGTGTCTCTGTGATGGACTGGAGACCTGTCCAGGTGTCTCTGTGATGGACTGGAGACCTGTCCAGGTGTCTCTGTGATGGACTGGAGACCTGTCCAGGTGTCTCTGTGATGGACTGGAGACCTGTCCAGGTGTCTCTGTGATGGACTGGAGACCTGTCCAGGTGTCTCTGTGATGGACTGGAGACCTGTCCAGGTGTCTCTGTGATGGACTGGAGACCTGTCCAGGTGTCTCTGTGATGGACTGGAGACCTGTCCAGGTGTCTCTGTGATGGACTGGAGACCTGTCCAGGTGTCTCTGTGATGGACTGGAGACCTGTCCAGGTGTCTCTGTGATGGACTGGAGACCTGTCCAGGTGTCTCTGTGATGGACTGGAGACCTGTCCAGGTGTCTCTGTGATGGACTGGAGACCTGTCCAGGTGTCTCTGTGATGGACTGGAGACCTGTCCAGGTGTCTCTGTGATGGACTGGAGACCTGTCCAGGTGTCTCTGTGATGGACTGGAGACCTGTCCAGGTGTCTCTGTGATGGACTGGAGACCTGTCCAGGTGTCTCTGTGATGGACTGGAGACCTGTCCAGGTGTCTCTGTGATGGACTGGAGACCTGTCCAGGTGTCTCTGTGATGGACTGGAGACCTGTCCAGGTGTCTCTGTGATGGACTGGAGACCTGTCCAGGTGTCTCTGTGATGGACTGGAGACCTGTCCAGGTGTCTCTGTGATGGACTGGAGACCTGTCCAGGTGTCTCTGTGATGGACTGGAGACCTGTCCAGGTGTCTCTGTGATGGACTGGAGACCTGTCCAGGTGTCTCTGTGATGGACTGGAGACCTGTCCAGGTGTCTCTGTGATGGACTGGAGACCTGTCCAGGTGTCTCTGTGATGGACTGGAGACCTGTCCAGGTGTCTCTGTGATGGACTGGAGACCTGTCCAGGTGTCTCTGTGATGGACTGGAGACCTGTCCAAGTGTCTCTGTGATGGACTGGAGACCTGTCCAGGTTTCTCTGGATGGACTGGAAACCCATCCAGATGTCTCTGTGATGGACTGGAGACTTGTCCAAGTGTCTCTGTTATGGACTGGAGACCTGTCCAGGTGTCTCTGTGATGGACTGGAGACCGGTCCAAGTGTCTTTGTGATGGACTGGAGACCCGTCCAGGTGCCTCTGGGATGGACTGTAGACCCATCCAGGTGTCTCTGTGATGGACTGGAGACCTGTCCAAGTGTCTCTGTGATGGACTGGAGACCTGTCCAGGTGTCTCTGTGATGGACTGGAGATCTGTCCAGGTGTCTCTGTGATGGACTGGAGATCTGTCCAAGTGTCTCTGTGATGGACTGGAGACCTGTCCAGGTGTCTCTGTGATGGACTGGAGACCTGTCCAGGTGTCTCTGTGATGGACTGGAGACCTGTCCAGGTGTCTCTGTGATGGACTGGAGACCTGTCCAGGTGTCTCTGTGATGGACTGGAGATCTGTCCAAGTGTCTCTCTGATGGATTGGAGATCTGTCCAAGTGTCTCTGTGATGGACTGGAGATCTGTACAAGTGTCTCGGTGATGGACTGGAGACCCGTCCAGGAGTCTCTGTGATGGACTGGAGACATGTCCAGGTGTCTCTGTGATGGACTGGAGACCCGTCCAGGTGTCTCTGTGATGGACTGGAGACCTGTCCAGGTGTCTCTGTGATGAACTGGAGACATGTCCAGTTGTCTCTCTGATGGACGGGAGATCTGTCCAAGTGTCTCTCTGATGGACTGGGGACCCGTCCAGGTGTCTCTGTGATGGACTTGAGACCTGTCCAGGTGTCTCTGTGATGGACTGGAGACCTGTCCAGGTGTCTCTGTGATGGACTGGAGACCTGTCCAAGTGTCTCTGTGATGGACTGGAGATCTGTCCAGTGTCTCTGTGATGGACTGGAGACCTGTCCAAGTGTCTCTGTGATGGACTGGAGACCTGTCCAGGTGTCTCTGTGATGGACTGGAGACCTGTCCAAGTGTCTCTGTGATGGACTGGAGACCTGTCCAGGTGTCTCTGTGATGGACTGGAGACCTGTCCAAGTGTCTCTGTGATGGACTGGAGACCTGTCCAGGTTGTCTCTGTGATGGACTGGAGACCTGTCCAGGTGTCTCTGTGATGGACTGGAGACCTGTCCAGGTGTCTCTGTGATGGACTGGAGACCTGTCCAGGTGTCTCTGTGATGGACTGGAGACCTGTCCAGGTGTCTCTGTGATGGACTGGAGACCTGTCCAGGTGTCTCTGTGATGGACTGGAGACCTGTCCAGGTGTCTCTGTGATGGACTGGAGACCTGTCCAGGTGTCTCTGTGATGGACTGGAGATCTGTCCAAGTGTCTCTGTGATGGACTGGAGATCTGTCCAGGTGTCTCTGTTATGGACTGTAGACCTGTCCTGGTGTCTCTGTGATGGACTGGAGACCTGTCCAGGTGTCTCTGTGATGGACTGGAGATCTGTCCAGTGTCTCTCTTATGGACTGTAGATCTGTCCTGGTGTCTCTGTGATGGATTGGAGATCTGTCCAAGTGTCTCTGTGATGGACTGGAGATCTGTCCAAGTGTCTCTGTGATGGACTGGAGACCTGTCCAGGTGTCTCTGTTATGGACTGGAGACCTGTCCTGGTGTCTCTGTGATGGACTGGAGACCTGTCCAGGTGTCTCTGTGATGGACTGGAGATCTGTCCAGGTGTCTCTGTGATGGACTGGTGACCTGTCCAGTTGTCTCTGTGATGGACTGGAGATCTGTCCAGGTGTCTCTGTGATGGACTGGGGACCTGTCCAGGTGTCTCTGTGATGGACTTGAGACCTGTCCAGGTGTCTTTGTGATGGACTGGAGATCTGTCCAGGTGTCTCTGTGATGGACTGGAGATCTGTCCAGGTGTCTCTGTGATGGACTGGAGATCTTTCCAGGTGTCTCTGTGATGACTGGAGACCTGTCCAGGTGTCTCTGTGATGGACTGGAGATCTGTCCAGGTGTCTCTGTGATGGACTGGAGATCTGTCCAGGTGTCTCTGTGATGGACTGGAGACCTGTCCAAGTGTCTCTGTGATGGACTGGAGACCTGTCCAGGTGTCTCTGTGATGGACTGGAGATCTGTCCAGGTGTCTGTGATGGACTGGAGATCTGTCCAGGTGTCTCTGTGATGGACTGGAGACCTGTCTATGTGTCTCTGTGATGGACTGGAGATCTGTCCAGGTGTCTCTGTGATGGACTGGAGACCTGTCCAGATGTCTCTGTGATGGACTGGAGATCTGTCCAGTGTCTCTGTGATGGACTGGAGATCTGTCCAGTGTCTCTGTGATGGACTGGAGATCTGTCCATGTCTCTGTGATGGACTGGAGACCTGTCCAGGTGTCTCTGTGATGGACTGGAGACCTGTCCAGGTGTCTCTGTGATGGACTGGAGACCTGTCCAGGTGTCTCTGTGATGGACTGGAGACCTGTCCAGGTGTCTCTGTGATGGACTGGAGACCTGTCCAGGTGTCTCTGTGATGGACTGGAGACCTGTCCAGGTGTCTCTGTGATGGACTGGAGATCTGTCCAGGTGTCTCTGTGATGGACTGGAGACCTGTCCAGGTGTCTCTGTGATGGACTGGAGATCTGTCCAAGTGTCTCTGTGATGGACTGGAGATCTGTCCAGATGTCTCTGTGATGGACTGGAGATCTGTCCAGATGTCTCTGTGATGGACTGGAGACCTGTCCAGGTGTCTCTGTGATGGACTGGAGACCTGTCCAGATGTCTCTGTGATGGACTGGAGACATGTCCAGATGTCCCTGTGATGGACTGGAGACCTGTCCAGGTGTCTCTGTGATGGACTGGAGACCTGTCCAGATGTCTCTGTGATGGACTGGAGACCTGTCCAGGTGTCTCTGTGATGGACTGGAGACCTGTCCAGGTGTCTCTGTGATGGACTGGAGACCTGTCCAGATGTCTCTGTGATGGACTGGAGACCTGTCCAGGTGTCTCTGTGATGGACTGGAGACCTGTCCAGATGTCTCTGTGATGGACTGGAGACCTGTCCAGATGTCTCTGTGATGGACTGGAGACCTGTCCAGGTGTCTCTGTGATGGACTGGAGACCTGTCCAGATGTCTCTGTGATGGACTGGAGACCTGTCCAGATGTCTCTGTGATGGACTGGAGACCTGTCCAGGTGTCTCTGTGATGGACTGGAGACCTGTCCAGGTGTCTCTGTGATGGACTGGAGACCTGTCCAGATGTCTCTGTGATGGACTGGAGACCTGTCCAGGTGTCTCTGTGATGGACTGGAGACCTGTCCAGATGTCTCTGTGATGGACTGGAGACCTGTCCAGGTGTCTCTGTGATGGACTGGAGACCTGTCCAGGTGTCTCTGTGATGGACTGGAGACCTGTCCAGGTGTCTCTGTGATGGACTGGAGACCTGTCCAGGTGTCTCTGTGATGGACTGGAGACCTGTCCAGGTGTCTCTGTGATGGACTGGAGACCTGTCCAGGTGTCTCTGTGATGGACTGGAGACCTGTCCAGGTGTCTCTGTGATGGACTGGAGACCTGTCCAGGTGTCTCTGTGATGGACTGGAGACCTGTCCAGGTGTCTCTGTGATGGACTGGAGACCTGTCCAGGTGTCTCTGTGATGGACTGGAGACCTGTCCAGATGTCTCTGTGATGGACTGGAGACCTGTCCAGGTGTCTCTGTGATGGACTGGAGACCTGTCCAGATGTCTCTGTGATGGACTGGAGACCTGTCCAGATGTCTCTGTGATGGACTGGAGACCTGTCCAGGTGTCTCTGTGATGGACTGGAGACCTGTCCAGGTGTCTCTGTGATGGACTGGAGACCTGTCCAGGTGTCTCTGTGATGGACTGGAGACCTGTCCAGGTGTCTCTGTGATGGACTGGAGACCTGTCCAGGTGTCTCTGTGATGGACTGGAGACCTGTCCAGGTGTCTCTGTGATGGACTGGAGACCTGTCCAGGTGTCTCTGTGATGGACTGGAGACCTGTCCAGGTGTCTCTGTGATGGACTGGAGACCTGTCCAGGTGTCTCTGTGATGGACTGGAGACCTGTCCAGGTGTCTCTGTGATGGACTGGAGACCTGTCCAGGTGTCTCTGTGATGGACTGGAGACCTGTCCAGGTGTCTCTGTGATGGACTGGAGACCTGTCCAGGTGTCTCTGTGATGGACTGGAGACCTGTCCAGGTGTCTCTGTGATGGACTGGAGACCTGTCCAGGTGTCTCTGTGATGGACTGGAGACCTGTCCAGGTGTCTCTGTGATGGACTGGAGACCTGTCCAGGTGTCTCTGTGATGGACTGGAGACCTGTCCAGGTGTCTCTGTGATGGACTGGAGACCTGTCCAGGTGTCTCTGTGATGGACTGGAGACCTGTCCAGGTGTCTCTGTGATGGACTGGAGACCTGTCCAGGTGTCTCTGTGATGGACTGGAGACCTGTCCAGGTGTCTCTGTGATGGACTGGAGACCTGTCCAGGTGTCTCTGTGATGGACTGGAGACCTGTCCAGGTGTCTCTGTGATGGACTGGAGACCTGTCCAGGTGTCTCTGTGATGGACTGGAGACCTGTCCAGGTGTCTCTGTGATGGACTGGAGACCTGTCCAGGTGTCTCTGTGATGGACTGGAGACCTGTCCAGGTGTCTCTGTGATGGACTGGAGACCTGTCCAGGTGTCTCTGTGATGGACTGGAGACCTGTCCAGGTGTCTCTGTGATGGACTGGAGACCTGTCCAGGTGTCTCTGTGATGGACTGGAGACCTGTCCAGGTGTCTCTGTGATGGACTGGAGACCTGTCCAGATGTCTCTGTGATGGACTGGAGACCTGTCCAGGTGTCTCTGTGATGGACTGGAGACCTGTCCAGGTGTCTCTGTGATGGACTGGAGACCTGTCCAGGTGTCTCTGTGATGGACTGGAGACCTGTCCAGGTGTCTCTGTGATGGACTGGAGACCTGTCCAAGTGTCTCTGTGATGGACTGGAGACCTGTCCAGGTGTCTCTGTGATGGACTGGAGACCTGTCCAGGTGTCTCTGTGATGGACTGGAGACCTGTCCAGGTGTCTCTGTGATGGACTGGAGACCTGTCCAGGTGTCTCTGTGATGGACTGGAGACCTGTCCAGGTGTCTCTGTGATGGACTGGAGACCTGTCCAGGTGTCTCTGTGATGGACTGGAGACCTGTCCAGGTGTCTCTGTGATGGACTGGAGATCTGTCCAGGTGTCTCTGTGATGGACTGGAGATCTGTCCAGGTGTCTCTGTGATGGACTGGAGACCTGTCCAGGTGTCTCTGTGATGGACTGGAGACCTGTCCAGGTGTCTCTGTGATGGACTGGAGACCTGTCCAGGTGTCCTGTGATGGACTGGAGACCTGTCCAGGTGTCTCTGTGATGGACTGGAGACCTGTCCAGGTGTCTCTGTGATGGACTGGAGATCTGTCCAGTGTCTCTGTGATGGACTGGAGACCTGTCCAGGTGTCTCTGTGATGGACTGGAGACCTGTCCAGGTGTCTCTGTGATGGACTGGAGATCTGTCCAGGTGTCTCTGTGATGGACTGGAGATCTGTCCAGGTGTCTCTGTGATGGACTGGAGACCTGTCCAGGTGTCTCTGTTATGGACTGTAGACCTGTCCTGGTGTCTCTGTGATGGACTGGAGACCTGTCCAGGTGTCTCTGTGATGGACTGGAGATCTGTCCAGGTGTCTCTGTGATGGACTGGAGACCTGTCCAGGTGTCTCTGTGATGGACTGGAGATCTGTCCAGGTGTCTCTGTGATGGACTGGAGACCTGTCCAGGTGTCTCTGTGATGGACTGGAGACCTGTCCAAGTGTCTCTGTGATGGACTGGAGACCTGTCCAGGTGTCTCTGTGATGGACTGGAGATCTGTCCAGGTGTCTCTGTGATGGACTGGAGACCTGTCCAGGTGTCTCTGTGATGGACTGGAGATCTGTCCAGGTGTCTCTGTGATGGACTGGAGACCTGTCCAGTGTCTCTGTGATGGACTGGAGACCTGTCCAGGTGTCTCTGTGATGGACTGGAGACCTGTCCAAGTGTCTCTGTGATGGACTGGAGACCTGTCCAGTGTCTCTGTGATGGACTGGAGACCTGTCCAGGTGTCCTGTGATGGACTGGAGACCTGTCCAAGTGTCTCTGTGATGGACTGGAGACCTGTCCAGGTGTCTCTGTGATGGACTGGAGATCTGTCCAGGTGTCTCTGTGATGGACTGGAGACCTGTCCAGGTGTCTCTGTGATGGACTGGAGACCTGTCCAGGTGTCTCTGTGATGGACTGGAGATCTGTCCAGGTGTCTCTGTGATGGACTGGAGACCTGTCCAGGTGTCTCTGTGATGGACTGGAGATCTGTCCAGGTGTCTCTGTGATGGACTGGAGACCTGTCCAGGTGTCTCTGTGATGGACTGGAGACCTGTCCAGGTGTCTCTGTGATGGACTGGAGATCTGTCCAGGTGTCTCTGTGATGGACTGGAGACCTGTCCAGGTGTCTCTGTGATGGACTGGAGATCTGTCCAGGTGTCTCTGTGATGGACTGGAGACCTGTCCAGGTGTCTCTGTGATGGACTGGAGACCTGTCCAGTGTCTCTGTGATGGACTGGAGACCTGTCCAGGTGTCTCTGTGATGGACTGGAGACCTGTCCAGGTGTCTCTGTGATGGACTGGAGATCTGTCCAGGTGTCTCTGTGATGGACTGGAGACCTGTCCAGGTGTCTCTGTGATGGACTGGAGATCTGTCCAGGTGTCTCTGTGATGGACTGGAGACCTGTCCAGGTGTCTCTGTGATGGACTGGAGACCTGTCCAGGTGTCTCTGTGATGGACTGGAGATCTGTCCAGTTGTCTCTGTGATGGACTGGAGACCTGTCCAGGTGTCTCTGTGATGGACTGGAGACCTGTCCAGGTGTCTCTGTGATGGACTGGAGATCTGTCCAGGTGTCTCTGTGATGGTCTGGAGACCTGTCCAGGTGTCTCTGTGATGGACTGGAGATCTGTCCAGGTGTCTCTGTGATGGACTGGAGACCTGTCCAGGTGTCTGTGATGGACTGGAGATCTGTCCAGGTGTCTCTGTGATGGACTGGAGACCTGTCCAGGTGTCTCTGTGATGGACTGGAGACCTGTCCAGGTGTCTCTGTGATGGACTGGAGACCTGTCCAGGTGTCTGTGATGGACTGGAGACCTGTCCAGGTGTCTCTGTGATGGACTGGAGACCTGTCCAGGTGTCTCTGTGATGGACTGGAGATCTGTCCAGGTCTCTGTGATGGACTGGAGACCTGTCCAGGTGTCTCTGTGATGGACTGGAGACCTGTCCAGGTGTCTCTGTGATGGACTGGAGACCTGTCCAGGTGTCTCTGTGATGGACTGGAGACCTGTCCAGGTGTCTCTGTGATGGACTGGAGATCTGTCCAGGTGTCTCTGTGATGGACTGGAGACCTGTCCAGGTGTCTCTGTGATGGACTGGAGACCTGTCCAAGTGTCTCTGTGATGGACTGGAGATCTGTCCAGGTGTCTCTGTGATGGACTGGAGACCTGTCCAGGTGTCTCTGTGATGGACTGGAGATCTGTCCAGGTGTCTCTGTGATGGACTGGAGATCTGTCCAGGTGTCTCTGTGATGGACTGGAGATCTGTCCAGGTGTCTCTGTGATGGACTGGAGATCTGTCCAGGTGTCTCTGTGATGGACTGGAGATCTGTCCAGGTGTCTCTGTGATGGACTGGAGACCTGTCCAGGTGTCTGTGATGGACTGGAGACCTGTCCAGGTGTCTCTGTGATGGACTGGAGACCTGTCCAGGTGTCTCTGTGATGGACTGGAGATCTGTCCAGGTGTCTCTGTGATGGACTGGAGATCTGTCCAGGTGTCTCTGTGATGGACTGGAGATCTGTCCAGGTCTCTGTGATGGACTGGAGATCTGTCCAGGTGTCTCTGTGATGGACTGGAGATCTGTCCAGATGTCTCTGTGATGGACTGGAGATCTGTCCAGATGTCTCTGTGATGGACTGGAGACCTGTCCAGGTGTCTCTGTGATGGACTGGAGACCTGTCCAGGTGTCTCTGTGATGGACTTGAGACCTGTCCAGGTGTCTCTGTGATGGACTGGAGACCTGTCCAGGTGTCTCTGTGATGGACTGGAGACCTGTCCAGGTGTCTCTGTGATGGACTGGAGACCTGTCCAGGTGTCTCTGTGATGGACTGGAGACCTGTCCAGGTGTCTCTGTGATGGACTGGAGACCTGTCCAGGTGTCTCTGTTATGGACTGTAGACCTGTCCTGGTGTCTCTGTGATGGACTGGAGACCTGTCCAGGTGTCTCTGTGATGGACTGGAGACCTGTCCAGGTGTCTCTGTTATGGACTGGAGACCTGTCCTGGTGTCTCTGTGATGGACTGGAGACCTGTCCAGGTGTCTCTGTGATGGACTGGAGATCTGTCCAGGTGTCTCTGTGATGGACTGGTGACCTGTCCAGGTGTCTCTGTGATGGACTGGAGACCTGTCCAGGTGTCTCTGTGATGGACTGGAGACCTGTCCAGGTGTCTCTGTGATGGACTGGAGACCTGTCCAGGTGTCTCTGTGATGGACTGGAGACCTGTCCAGGTGTCTCTGTGATGGACTGGAGACCTGTCCAGGTGTCTCTGTGATGGACTGGAGACCTGTCCAGGTGTCTCTGTGATGGACTGGAGACCTGTCCAGGTGTCTCTGTGATGGACTGGAGACCTGTCCAGGTGTCTCTGTGATGGACTGGAGACCTGTCCAGGTGTCTCTGTGATGGACTGGAGACCTGTCCAGGTGTCTCTGTGATGGACTGGAGACCTGTCCAGGTGTCCCTGTGATGGACTGGAGACCTGTCCAGGTGTCTCTGTGATGGACTGGAGACCTGTCCAGGTGTCTCTGTGATGGACTGGAGACCTGTCCAGGTGTCTCTGTGATGGACTGGAGACCTGTCCAGGTGTCTCTGTGATGGACTGGAGACCTGTCCAGGTGTCTCTGTGATGGACTGGAGACCTGTCCAGGTGTCTCTGTGATGGACTGGAGACCTGTCCAGGTGTCTCTGTGATGGACTGGAGACCTGTCCAGGTGTCTCTGTGATGGACTGGAGACCTGTCCAGGTGTCTCTGTGATGGACTGGAGACCTGTCCAGGTGTCTCTGTGATGGACTGGAGACCTGTCCAGGTGTCTCTGTGATGGACTGGAGACCTGTCCAGGTGTCTCTGTGATGGACTGGAGACCTGTCCAGGTGTCTCTGTGATGGACTGGAGACCTGTCCAGGTGTCTCTGTGATGGACTGGAGACCTGTCCAGGTGTCTCTGTGATGGACTGGAGACCTGTCCAGGTGTCTCTGTGATGGACTGGAGACCTGTCCAAGTGTCTCTGTGATGACTGGAGACCTGTCCAGGTGTCTCTGTGATGGACTGGAGATCTGTCCAGGTGTCTCTGTGATGGACTGGAGACCTGTCCAGGTGTCTCTGTGATGGACTGGAGACCTGTCCAGGTGTCTCTGTGATGGACTGGAGACCTGTCCAGGTGTCTCTGTGATGGACTGGAGACCTGTCCAGGTGTCTCTGTGATGGACTGGAGACCTGTCCAGATGTCTCTGTGATGGACTTGAGACCTGTCCAGATGTCTCTGTGATGGACTGGAGACCTGTCCAGGTGTCTCTGTGATGGACTGGAGATCTGTCCAGGTGTCTCTGTGATGGACTGGAGACCTGTCCAGATGTCTCTGTGATGGACTGGAGATCTGTCCAGGTGTCTCTGTGATGGACTGGAGACCTGTCCAGGTGTCTCTGTGATGGACTGGAGATCTGTCCAGGTGTCTCTGTGATGGACTGGAGACCTGTCCAGGTGTCTCTGTGATGGACTGGAGATCTGTCCAGGTGTCTGTGATGGACTGGAGACCTGTCCAGGTGTCTCTGTGATGGACTGGAGACCTGTCCAGGTGTCTCTGTGATGGACTGGAGATCTGTCCAGGTGTCTCTGTGATGGACTGGAGACCTGTCCAGGTGTCTCTGTGATGGACTGGAGATCTGTCCAGTGTCTCTGTGATGGACTGGAGATCTGTCCAGGTGTCTCTGTGATGGACTGGAGACCTGTCCAGATGTCTCTGTGATGGACTGGAGACCTGTCCAGGTGTCTCTGTGATGGACTGGAGACCTGTCCAGATGTCTCTGTGATGGACTTGAGACATGTCCAGATGTCCCTGTGATGGACTGGAGATCTGTCCAGGTGTCTCTGTGATGGACTGGAGATCTGTTTAGGTGTCTCTGTGATGGACTGGAGACCTGTCCAGATGTCTCTGTGATGGACTGGAGACCTGTCCAGGTGTCTCTGTGATGGACTGGAGATCTGTCCAGGTGTCTCTGTGATGGACTGGAGACCTGTCCAGGTGTCTCTGTTATGGACTGTAGACCTGTCCTGGTGTCTCTGTGATGGACTGGAGACCTGTCCAGGTGTCTCTGTGATGGACTGGAGACCTGTCCAGGTGTCTCTGTGATGGACTGGAGACCTGTCCAGGTGTCTCTGTGATGGACTGGAGACCTGTCCAGGTGTCTCTGTGATGGACTGGAGACCTGTCCAGGTGTCTCTGTGATGGACTGGAGACCTGTCCAGGTGTCTCTGTGATGGACTGGAGACCTGTCCAGGTGTCTCTGTGATGGACTGGAGACCTGTCCAGGTGTCTCTGTGATGGACTGGAGACCTGTCCAGGTGTCTCTGTGATGGACTGGAGACCTGTCCAGGTGTCTCTGTGATGGACTGGAGACCTGTCCAGGTGTCTCTGTGATGGACTGGAGACCTGTCCAGGTGTCTCTGTGATGGACTGGAGACCTGTCCAGATTGTCTGTGATGGACTGGAGACCTGTCCAAGTGTCTCTGTGATGGACTGGAGATCTGTCCAGGTGTCTGTGATGGACTGGAGATCTGTCCAGGTGTCCCTGTGATGGACTGGAGACATGTCTATGTGTCTCTGTGATGGACTGGAGACCTGTCCAGGTGTCCCTGTGATGGACTGGAGACATGTCCAGGTGTCTCTGTGATGGACTGGAGACATGTCCAGGTGTCTCTGTGATGGACTGGAGACATGTCCAGGTGTCTCTGTGATGGACTGGAGACATGTCCAGGTGTCTCTGTGATGGACTGGAGACATGTCCAGGTGTCTCTGTGATGGACTGGAGACATGTCCAGGTGTCTCTGTGATGGACTGGAGACATGTCCAGGTGTCTCTGTGATGGACTGGAGACATGTCCAGGTGTCTCTGTGATGGACTGGAGACATGTCCAGGTGTCTCTGTGATGGACTGGAGACATGTCCAGGTGTCTCTGTGATGGACTGGAGACATGTCCAGGTGTCTCTGTGATGGACTGGAGACATGTCCAGGTGTCTCTGTGATGGACTGGAGACATGTCCAGGTGTCTCTGTGATGGACTGGAGACCTGTCCAGGTGTCTCTGTGATGGACTGGAGACATGTCCAGGTGTTTCTGTGATGGACTGGAGACCTGTCCAGGTGTCTCTGTGATGGACTGGAGACATGTCCAGGTGTCTCTGTGATGGACTGGAGACCTGTCCAGATGTCTCTGTGATGGACTGGAGATGTCCAGGTGTCTCTGTGATGGACTGGAGACCTGTCCATGTGTCTCTGTGATGACTGGAGACCTGTCCATGTGTCTCAGTGATGGACTGGAGATCTGTCCAATTGTCTCTGGGATGGACTGGAGACCTGTCCAGGTGTCTCTGTGATGGACTGGAGACCTGTCCAGATGTCCCTGTGATGGACTGGAGATCTGTCCAAGTGTCTCTGTGATGGTCTGGAGACCTGTCCAGATGTCCCTGTGATGGACTGGAGATCTGTCCAAGTGTCTCTGTGATGGACTGGAGACCTGTCCAGGTGTCTCTGTGATGGTCTGGAGACCTGTCCAGATGTCCCTGTGATGGACTGGAGATCTGTCCAAGTGTCTCTGTGATGGACTGGAGACCTGTCCAAGTGTCTCTGTGATGGACTGGAGATCTGTCCAGGTGTCTGTGATGGACTGGAGATCTGTCCAGGTGTCCCTGTGATGGACTGGAGACATGTCTATGTGTCTCTGTGATGGACTGGAGACCTGTCCAGGTGTCCCTGTGATGGACTGGAGACATGTCCAGATGTCCATGTGATGGACTGGAGACCTGTCCAGATGTCTCTGTGATGGACTGGAGATCTGTCCAGGTGTCTCTGTGATGGACTGGAGATCTGTCCAGATGTCTCTGTGATGGACTGGAGACATGTCCAGATGTCCCTGTGATGGACTGGAGACCTGTCCAGGTGTCTCTGTGATGGACTGGAGACCTGTCCAGATGTCTCTGTGATGGACTTGAGACATGTCCAGATGTCCCTGTGATGGACTGGAGACCTGTCCAGATGTCTCTGTGATGGACTGGAGACATGTCCAGATGTCTCTGTGATGGACTGGAGACCTGTCCAGGTGTCTCTGTGATGGACTGGAGACCTGTCCAGGTGTCTCTGTGATGGACTGGAGACATGTCCAGGTGTCTCTGTGATGGACTGGAGACCTGTCCAGGTGTCTCTGTGATGGACTGGAGACCTGTCCAGGTGTCTCTGTGATGGACTGGAGACATGTCCAGGTGTCTCTGTGATGGACTGGAGACCTGTCCAGGTGTCTCTGTGATGGACTGGAGACCTGTCCAGGTGTCTCTGTGATGGACTGGAGACCTGTCCAGGTGTCTCTGTGATGGACTGGAGAC
>JBBPBX010036338.1:0-31534 GCA_038048925.1 Garcialebias charrua | reverse complement strand
ATATATATGTATATATATATATATATATATATATATATATATATATATGTATATATATGTACTGTATATATATGTATATATATGTGTATATATATATGTATGTGTATAAACAGTATATATAAATATTTATATATATTTAGCTTATATTACAACCTTGAAATACTTATTCATTTAAAGCTCCCCTGACATCATCTTTGAACTTTCCATAAAATGGCACAACATATATATATTTTAAGATTGAACTATGATCGTTTTTGCTAAAACAATGTGAAATTAATTAAAATTCCTCTCAAAAATAGTTTAAAATTAGCGCCTTTTTTTACACGGTAAATTCGGGTTTTTCCGGTCACGTGATTGTGACGTCAGATCCAGATCTCTGCTCCAACGCGCACATTGAATACAATGGAGAAAGATACAAACGCATCCGTCGAATTTAGCCATTTAAAACTTTAGATTTTAGCGATTTGGCTTCAGTTCGTGAAGAAGAAGTTATTTTGAGTGATAAACAACAAACAGCAAGGTTTCTTTTGTCCGTGTTGCTTTTTTTTCAGGAGAGGTTTCACATTCATGAAGTGAGCACCAGATGTCAGCAAAGCTATCGTGATAACTCTTACAGAGCACTGTAGATTGCTCTGCTTTGCTGACACCTGGTGCTCACTTCATGAATGTGAAACCTCTCCTGAAAAAAAAAGCAACACGGACAAAAGAAACCTTGCTGTTTGTTGTTTATCACTCAAAATAACTTCTTCTTCACGAACTGAAGCCAAATCGCTAAAATCTAAAGTTTTAAATGGCTAAATTCGACGGATGCGTTTGTATCTTTCTCCATTGTATTCAATGTGCGCGTTGGAGCAGAGATCTGGATCTGACGTCACAATCACGTGACCCGAGAAACACGAATTTACCGTGTAAAAAAAACGGCGCTAATTTTAAACTATTTTTGAGAGGAATTTTAATTAATTTAACATTGTTTTAGCAAAAACGATCATAGTTCAATCTTAAAATATATATATGTTGTGCCATTTTATGGAAAGTTCAAAGATGATGTCAGGGGAGCTTTAAATACATCCTGCTGCACTGTTGAAATTCTACCATGTTGTTGTTTACTATGTCTTTAGGACCTTGTAAATATTATAATTACTTTTTCATTTGTTGGTACTTTATTTTTGTACCTTTATTGCATGCTTTAGTGTATTTTTGTTTGTTCTTTGTTGTTTTAGTGAGTAAAATTGGTTCTTCTCATCCTGAGCATTTAATTGTACTGTTGACCTTGTGTTAATATGCATTTGATAAATAAACACGATTTGAACTTGGAACTTTTTTTTTTCATTTTTGAGAAATAGCCCCCCCGGTGGACATTTCACGAGCCGCCACTGAGGTGTAGTGTCTATATTTACCTCTGTAAACACACGGTGTAGTGTGTGACATCATCTTATGCTGCACATGCAGGTTGCTTCAGGACCGATGACTGTTCACAGTTTAATGGCAGTAAAACTTAAATATTGTGAAAAACAATGCACAAAACTATATCTGAGCAAAACATGTAATTTGAGCATTAAGAAATGCAGGGTGAATGGTGGACTATTTAGATATGTTGAAAATTATTTTATGCAACTTAAAATTAAAATGTAATGGCTGTTTAAAAAAAACTTAATACTTGATATTGAGAATGAACTTTCTGGTCTTAATACTTGATAGTTTTATGTGATTTTAGAAAACTGGAGAAAAAAAAAAGCCAAGAAAGTTATTTTGTTTAAAAAAACATAAATTTCATAAATAGAGTGAAAAGCCTCATAGGCAATTAAATATCTTTGGTTTAGGCCTAATAATCTAAAAGAAAATAACAATTTATTTATGGATGGAAAAAACATGAAGACTTGATACAGCTATTAGGGAAAGAAAGAAAATAGATTAAAAAAAGATTAAAAATATTAAAACAAAAAGGTGGCTTTTGACGAATTTTACTAAACACTGAAAATGATTATCTAAGCAAAAAAAGGCGTTCAGTACAGTAACAACTGGACTTTATATGTAACAGAAGACGTTTTGCTTCTCATCCGAGGAGCTTTCTCAATTATCTAAGCATTTTGACAGGACTGAGTTAGCGGAACTGAACAGCAAAGACAATGCCCTTTATAAAGTGGATCATATATTTTTGATATGAACAAATTGCTGTAATTTGTCTTTGACTGATGAGAATGAAAAAGGTTGTTAGAAGACAAACGTTTGATGTCGGACATAAACACATTAACAGTAAAAGGGAAAATGTTGTCAAACAACTTTTCTTGCATTTCAGAAGTGCTACTCTGAGAGATGTCAACAAAAGTTGAAAGTCTGGTGGGAGTTTGAAAGGATTGCAGCTGATAAGTCAACAGTTCCCAGGCGCTCAAGCTCGACAAAGGCTCAGTTGGTTTTTCACGAGTCATACCTCGCCCAACATCAGCATATGTAAGAGTTTTGGCAGGAGTCCCAACTGTTGATGGAGTTATACTTGCACCTGAGATGTTGGACTCAAAACCAAAAGGAAGTGAATCTGGTGAATTTGCTCTGTTTTCATCAAACGAATCTTTCAGACAAAGGTCTAACTCCTGCTCATCTGATGTTACCGACAAAGGTGATGTTGGTCTATTATCTAAATAATTTAGGTAATAATTACAGTGCTGACCAAATGTATTGAAATGAGGCAGATCTATGCCTTCAGTTAAGGTCACAGAATCTGGTGAGGAAGCCCTCACATCAGTAAGGCAACCTGTGAGCAGAGCAAACTCAAATTTTGAAGACAGTGATTCTGGGGACAATGCCGTGACGCTATGCAACCTGTCCAGTTCAATGTCTGACACAACTGACTGCAGAAACTCTGGTCTGAAGTCATGAAAAAGAGTTTCCAGATAAAAGCCAGTTTCGTCCCAATCTGATAATGAGGATTCTGGTGTAATTGACCTGCTACCTGACACTTTCACACTGTAATCAATATGAGAACATATGAATTGAGGAACAGGTGAGTCAGGAGACAAGGACCTAAGGTCTCCTTCAGAATCCATTGTCTCGAGAGATAAAGGTCTTACATCAAATAGCCAATCTTTCATCAAGGTAGAGCAACTGATGTTTTCCAATTGCAAATAAGACAAAGGTTCTTGTAACTCAATTGAGCTCAAGCTCGACAAAGGCTCAGATAGTTTTTCATGGGTCATACCTCGCACCACATCAGCATATGTAAGAATTTTGGCAGCAGTCCCAACTGTTGATGGCGTTATACTAGCATCTGAGATTTTGGACTCAAAACTCGAAGGAAGTGAATCTGCTCTGTTTTCATCAAACGTGTCTTTCAGACAAAGGTCTAACTCCTGCTCATCTGATGTTACTGAAAAAGGTGATGTTGGTCTATTATCTGAATAATTAAGGTAATAATTACAGTGCTGACCAAATGTATTGAAATGAGGCAAATCTATGCCTTGAGTTAATGCCACAAATTCAGGTGAGGAAGCCCTCACATCAGTAAGGCAACCTGTGAGCAGAGCAAACTCAAATTCTGAAGACTGTGAGTCTGGGGACAATACTTTGATGCTAAGAAACCGGTCCAGTTCAATGGCTGACACAACTGACTGTGGAGACTCTGGTCTGAAATCATCAAAAAGAGTTTCCAGATAAAAACCAGTTTTGTCCCAATCTGATAAGGATTCTGGTGTAACTGACCTGCTGCTAGACATGTTCACACTGTAATTAATATGAGAACATATGAATTGAGGAACAGGTGAGTCAGGAGACAAGGGCCTAAGGTCTCCTTCAGAATCCATTGTCTCGGGAGATAAATGTCTTACATCAAATAACCAATCTTCTATCGAGGTAGAGCTACATATGTTTTCCAATTGCAAAGAAGACAAAGGTTCTTGTAACTCAATTGAGCTCAAGCTCGACAAGGGCTCAGTTGGTTTTTCATGAGTCATACCTCGCACCACATCAGCATATGTAAGAATTTTGGTAGCAGTCCCAACTGTTGATGGAGTTATACATGCGTCTGAGATTTTGGACTCAAAACCAGAAGGAAGTGAATCTGCTCTGTTTTCATCAAACGTGTCTTTCAGACAAAGGTCTAACTCTTGCTCATCTGATGTTACTGACAAAGGTGACGTTGGTCTATTATCTGAATAATTAAGGTAATAATTACAGTGCTGAATAAATGTATTGAAATGAGGCAAAATCTTGCCTTCAGTTAAGGTCACATATTCTGGTGAGGAAGCCCTGACATCAGTAAGGCAACCTGTGAGCAGAGCAAACTCAAATTCTGAAGACAGTGATTCTGGGGACAATGCCGTAACGCGTTGCAACCGGTCCAGTTCAATGTCTGACACAACTGACTGCGGAGACTCTGGTCTGAAGTCATGAAAAAGAGTTTCCAGATAAAAACCAGTTTCGTCCCAATCTGATAATGAGGATTCTGGTGTAACTGACCTGCTGCCTGACACTTTCACACTGTAATCAATATGAGAACATATGAATTGAGGAAAAGGTGAGTCAGGAGACAAGGGCCTAAGGTCTCCTTCAGAATCCATTGTATCGGGAGATAAAGGTCTTACATCAAATAACCAATCTTCTATCGAGGTAGAGCTACATATGTTTTCCAATTGCAAAGAAGACAAAGGTTCTTGTAACTCAATTGAGCTCAAGCTCGACAAGGGCTCAGTTGGTTTTTCATGAGTCATACCTCGCACCACATCGGCATATGTAAGAATTTTGGTAGCAGTCCCAACTGTTGATGGAGTTATACTTGCGTCTGAGATTTTGGACTCAAAACCAGAAGGAAGTGAATCTGCTCTGTTTTCATCAAACGTGTCTTTCAGACAAAGGTCTAACTCTTGCTCATCTGATGTTACTGACAAAGGTGACGTTGGTCTATTATCTGAATAATTAAGGTAATAATTACAGTGCTGAATAAATGTATTGAAATGAGGCAAAATCTTGCCTTCATTTAAGGTCACATATTCTGGTGAGGAAGCCCTGACATCAGTAAGGCAACCTGTGAGCAGAGCAAACTCAAATTCTGAAGACAGTGATTCTGGGGACAATGCCGTAATGCTTTGCAACCGATCCAGTTCAATGTCTGACACAACTGACTGCGGAGACTCTGGTCTGAAGTCATGAAAAAGAGTTTCGAGATAAAAACCAGTTTCATCCCAATCTGATAATGAGGATTCTGGTGTTACTGACCTGCTACCTGACACTTTCACACAGTAATCAATATGAGAACATATGAATTGAGGAACAGGTGAGTCAGGAGACAAGGGCCTAAGGTCTCCTTCAGAATCCATTGTCTCGGGAGATAAAGGTCTTACATCAAATAGCCAATCTTCCATCGAGGTAGAGCTACATATGTTTTCCAATTGCAAAGAAGACAAAGGTTCTTGTAACTCAATTGAGCTCAAGCTCGACAAGGGCTCAGTTGGTTTTTCATGAGTCATACCTCGCACCACATCAGCATATGTAAGAATTTTGGTAGCAGTCCCAACTGTTGATGGAGTTATACATGCGTCTGAGATTTTGGACTCAAAACCAGAAGGAAGTGAATCTGCTCTGTTTTCATCAAACGTGTCTTTCAGACAAAGGTCTAACTCTTGCTCATCTGATGTTACTGACAAAGGTGACGTTGGTCTATTATCTGAATAATTAAGGTAATAATTACAGTGCTGAATAAATGTATTGAAATGAGGCAAAATCTTGCCTTCAGTTAAGGTCACATATTCTGGTGAGGAAGCCCTGACATCAGTAAGGCAACCTGTGAGCAGAGCAAACTCAAATTCTGAAGACAGTGATTCTGGGGACAATGCCGTAACGCGTTGCAACCGGTCCAGTTCAATGTCTGACACAACTGACTGCGGAGACTCTGGTCTGAAGTCATGAAAAAGAGTTTCCAGATAAAAACCAGTTTCGTCCCAATCTGATAATGAGGATTCTGGTGTAACTGACCTGCTGCCTGACACTTTCACACTGTAATCAATATGAGAACATATGAATTGAGGAAAAGGTGAGTCAGGAGACAAGGGCCTAAGGTCTCCTTCAGAATCCATTGTATCGGGAGATAAAGGTCTTACATCAAATAACCAATCTTCTATCGAGGTAGAGCTACATATGTTTTCCAATTGCAAAGAAGACAAAGGTTCTTGTAACTCAATTGAGCTCAAGCTCGACAAGGGCTCAGTTGGTTTTTCATGAGTCATACCTCGCACCACATCGGCATATGTAAGAATTTTGGTAGCAGTCCCAACTGTTGATGGAGTTATACTTGCGTCTGAGATTTTGGACTCAAAACCAGAAGGAAGTGAATCTGCTCTGTTTTCATCAAACGTGTCTTTCAGACAAAGGTCTAACTCCTGCTCATCTGATGTTACTGACAAAGGTGACGTTGGTCTATTATCTGAATAATTAAGGTAATAATTACAGTGCTGAATAAATGTATTGAAATGAGGCAAAATCTTGCCTTCAGTTAAGGTCACATATTCTGGTGAGGAAGCCCTCACATCAGTAAGGCAACCTGTGAGCAGAGCAAACTCAAATTCTGAAGACAGTGATTCTGGGGACAATGCCGTGACGCTATGCAACCGGTCCAGTTCAATGTCTGACACAACTGACTGCGGAGACTCTGGTCTGAAGTCATGAAAAAGAGTTTCCAGATAAAAACCAGTTTCATCCCAATCTGATAATGAGGATTCTGGTGTTACTGACCTGCTGCCTGACACTTTCACACTGTAATCAATATGAGAACATATGAATTGAGGAACAGGTGAGTCAGGAGACAAGGGCCTAAGGTCTCCTTCAGAATCCATTGTCTCGGGAGATAAAGGTCTTACATCAAATAGCCAATCTTCCATCGAGGTAGAGCTACTGATGTTTTCCAATTGCAAAGAAGACAAAGGTTCTTGTAACTCAATTGAGCTCAAGCTCGACAAGGGCTCAGTTGGTTTTTCATGAGTCATACCTCGCACCACATCAGCATATGTAAGAATTTTGGTAGCAGTCCCAACTGTTGATGGAGTTATACATGCGTCTGAGATTTTGGACTCAAAACCAGAAGGAAGTGAATCTGGTGAATCTGCTCTGTTTTCATCAAACGTGTCTTTCAGACAAAGGTCTAACTCTTGCTCATCTGATGTTACTGACAAAGGTGACGTTGGTCTATTATCTGAATAATTAAGGTAATAATTACAGTGCTGAATAAATGTATTGAAATGAGGCAAAATCTTGCCTTCAGTTAAGGTCACATATTCTGGTGAGGAAGCCCTCACATCAGTAAGGCAACCTGTGAGCAGAGCAAACTCAAATTCTGAAGACAGTGATTCTGGGGACAATGCCGTAACGCGTTGCAACCGGTCCAGTTCAATGTCTGACACAACTGACTGCGGAGACTCTGGTCTGAAGTCATGAAAAAGAGTTTCCAGATAAAAACCAGTTTCGTCCCAATCTGATAATGAGGATTCTGGTGTTACTGACCTGCTGCCTGACACTTTCACACTGTAATCAATATGAGAACATATGAATTGAGGAACAGGTGAGTCAGGAGACAAGGGCCTAAGGTCTCCTTCAGAATCCATTGTATCGGGAGATAAAGGTCTTACATCAAATAGCCAATCTTCCATCGAGGTAGAGCTACTGATGTTTTCCAATTGCAAAGAAGACAAAGGTTCTTGTAACTCAATTGAGCTCAAGCTCGACAAGGGCTCAGTTGGTTTTTCATGAGTCATACCTCGCACCACATCAGCATATGTAAGAATTTTGGTAGCAGTCCCAACTGTTGATGGAGTTATACATGCGTCTGAGATTTTGGACTCAAAACCAGAAGGAAGTGAATCTGGTGAATCTGCTCTGTTTTCATCAAACGTGTCTTTCAGACAAAGGTCTAACTCTTGCTCATCTGATGTTACTGACAAAGGTGACGTTGGTCTATTATCTGAATAATTAAGGTAATAATTACAGTGCTGAATAAATGTATTGAAATGAGGCAAAATCTTGCCTTCAGTTAAGGTCACATATTCTGGTGAGGAAGCCCTCACATCAGTAAGGCAACCTGTGAGCAGAGCAAACTCAAATTCTGAAGACAGTGATTCTGGGGACAATGCCGTAACGCTTTGCAACCGGTCCAGTTCAATGTCTGACACAACTGACTGCGGAGACTCTGGTCTGAAGTCATGAAAAAGAGTTTCCAGATAAAAACCAGTTTCATCCCAATCTGATAATGAGGATTCTGGTGTTACTGACCTGCTGCCTGACACTTTCACACTGTAATCAATATGAGAACATATGAATTGAGGAACAGGTGAGTCAGGAGACAAGGGCCTAAGGTCTCCTTCAGAATCCATTGTCTCGGGAGATAAAGGTCTTACATCAAATAGCCAATCTTCCATCAAGGTAGAGCTACTGATGTTTTCCAATTGCAAAGAAGACAAAGGTTCTTGTAACTCAATTGAGCTCAAGCTCGACAAGGGCTCAGTTGGTTTTTCATGAGTCATACCTCGCACCACATCAGCATATGTAAGAATTTTGGTAGCAGTCCCAACTGTTGATGGAGTTATACATGCGTCTGAGATTTTGGACTCAAAACCAGAAGGAAGTGAATCTGGTGAATCTGCTCTGTTTTCATCAAACGTGTCTTTCAGACAAAGGTCTAACTCTTGCTCATCTGATGTTACTGACAAAGGTGACGTTGGTCTATTATCTGAATAATTAAGGTAATAATTACAGTGCTGAATAAATGTATTGAAATGAGGCAAAATCTTGCCTTCAGTTAAGGTCACATATTCTGGTGAGGAAGCCCTGACATCAGTAAGGCAACCTGTGAGCAGAGCAAACTCAAATTCTGAAGACAGTGATTCTGGGGACAATGCCGTAACGCGTTGCAACCGGTCCAGTTCAATGTCTGACACAACTGACTGCGGAGACTCTGGTCTGAAGTCATGAAAAAGAGTTTCCAGATAAAAACCAGTTTCGTCCCAATCTGATAATGAGGATTCTGGTGTAACTGACCTGCTGCCTGACACTTTCACACTGTAATCAATATGAGAACATATGAATTGAGGAAAAGGTGAGTCAGGAGACAAGGGCCTAAGGTCTCCTTCAGAATCCATTGTATCGGGAGATAAAGGTCTTACATCAAATAACCAATCTTCTATCGAGGTAGAGCTACATATGTTTTCCAATTGCAAAGAAGACAAAGGTTCTTGTAACTCAATTGAGCTCAAGCTCGACAAGGGCTCAGTTGGTTTTTCATGAGTCATACCTCGCACCACATCGGCATATGTAAGAATTTTGGTAGCAGTCCCAACTGTTGATGGAGTTATACTTGCGTCTGAGATTTTGGACTCAAAACCAGAAGGAAGTGAATCTGCTCTGTTTTCATCAAACGTGTCTTTCAGACAAAGGTCTAACTCTTGCTCATCTGATGTTACTGACAAAGGTGACGTTGGTCTATTATCTGAATAATTAAGGTAATAATTACAGTGCTGAATAAATGTATTGAAATGAGGCAAAATCTTGCCTTCAGTTAAGGTCACATATTCTGGTGAGGAAGCCCTCACATCAGTAAGGCAACCTGTGAGCAGAGCAAACTCAAATTCTGAAGACAGTGATTCTGGGGACAATGCCGTAACGCTTTGCAACCGGTCCAGTTCAATGTCTGACACAACTGACTGCGGAGACTCTGGTCTGAAGTCATGAAAAAGAGTTTCCAGATAAAAACCAGTTTCATCCCAATCTGATAATGAGGATTCTGGTGTTACTGACCTGCTGCCTGACACTTTCACACAGTAATCAATATGAGAACATATGAATTGAGGAACAGGTGAGTCAGGAGACAAGGGCCTAAGGTCTCCTTCAGAATCCATTGTCTCGGGAGATAAAGGTCTTACATCAAATAGCCAATCTTCCATCAAGGTAGAGCTACTGATGTTTTCCAATTGCAAAGAAGACAAAGGTTCTTGTAACTCAATTGAGCTCAAGCTCGACAAGGGCTCAGTTGGTTTTTCATGAGTCATACCTCGCACCACATCAGCATATGTAAGAATTTTGGTAGCAGTCCCAACTGTTGATGGAGTTATACATGCGTCTGAGATTTTGGACTCAAAACCAGAAGGAAGTGAATCTGCTCTGTTTTCATCAAACGTGTCTTTCAGACAAAGGTCTAACTCTTGCTCATCTGATGTTACTGACAAAGGTGACGTTGGTCTATTATCTGAATAATTAAGGTAATAATTACAGTGCTGAATAAATGTATTGAAATGAGGCAAAATCTTGCTTTCAGTTAAGGTCACATATTCTGGTGAGGAAGCCGTCACATCAGTAAGGCAACCTGTGAGCAGAGCAAACTCAAATTCTGAAGACAGTGATTCTGGGGACAATGCCGTAATGCTTTGCAACCGGTCCAGTTCAATGTCTGACACAACTGACTGTGGAGACTCTGGTCTGAAGTCATGAAAAAGAGTTTCCAGATAAAAACCAGTTTCGTAAAAATCTGATAATGAGGATTCTGGTGTTACTGACCTGCTGCCTGACACTTTCACACGGTAATCAATATGAGAACATATGAATTGAGGAACAGGTGAGTCAGGAGACAAGGGCCTAAGGTCTCCTTCAGAATCCATTGTCTCGGGAGATAAAGGTCTTACATCAAATAGCCAATCTTCCAAGAAGGTAGAGCTACTGATGTTTTCCAATTGCAAAGAAGACAAAGGTTCTTGTAACTCAATTGAGCTCAAGCTCGACAAGGGCTCAGTTGGTTTTTCATGAGTCATACCTCGCACCACATCAGCATATGTAAGAATTTTGGTAGCAGTCCCAACTGTTGATGGAGTTATACATGCGTCTGAGATTTTGGACTCAAAACCAGAAGGAAGTGAATCTGGTGAATCTGCTCTGTTTTCATCAAACGTGTCTTTCAGACAAAGGTCTAACTCTTGCTCATCTGATGTTACTGACAAAGGTGACGTTGGTCTATTATCTGAATAATTAAGGTAATAATTACAGTGCTGAATAAATGTATTGAAATGAGGCAAAATCTTGCCTTCAGTTAAGGTCACATATTCTGGTGAGGAAGCCCTGACATCAGTAAGGCAACCTGTGAGCAGAGCAAACTCAAATTCTGAAGACAGTGATTCTGGGGACAATGCCGTAACGCGTTGCAACCGGTCCAGTTCAATGTCTGACACAACTGACTGCGGAGACTCTGGTCTGAAGTCATGAAAAAGAGTTTCCAGATAAAAACCAGTTTCGTCCCAATCTGATAATGAGGATTCTGGTGTAACTGACCTGCTGCCTGACACTTTCACACTGTAATCAATATGAGAACATATGAATTGAGGAAAAGGTGAGTCAGGAGACAAGGGCCTAAGGTCTCCTTCAGAATCCATTGTATCGGGAGATAAAGGTCTTACATCAAATAACCAATCTTCCATCGAGGTAGAGCTACATATGTTTTCCAATTGCAAAGAAGACAAAGGTTCTTGTAACTCAATTGAGCTCAAGCTCGACAAGGGCTCAGTTGGTTTTTCATGAGTCATACCTCGCACCACATCGGCATATGTAAGAATTTTGGTATCAGTCCCAACTGTTGATGGAGTTATACATGGGTCTGAGATTTTGGACTCAAAACCAGAAGGAAGTGAATCTGGTGAATCTGCTCTGTTTTCATCAAACGTGTCTTTCAGACAAAGGTCTAACTCTTGCTCATCTGATGTTACTGACAAAGGTGACGTTGGTCTATTATCTGAATAATTAAGGTAATAATTACAGTGCTGAATAAATGTATTGAAATGAGGCAAAATCTTGCCTTCAGTTAAGGTCACATATTCTGGTGAGGAAGCCCTGACATCAGTAAGGCAACCTGTGAGCAGAGCAAACTCAAATTCTGAAGACAGTGATTCTGGGGACAATGCCGTAACGCGTTGCAACCGGTCCAGTTCAATGTCTGACACAACTGACTGCGGAGACTCTGGTCTGAAGTCATGAAAAAGAGTTTCCAGATAAAAACCAGTTTCGTCCCAATCTGATAATGAGGATTCTGGTGTAACTGACCTGCTGCCTGACACTTTCACACTGTAATCAATATGAGAACATATGAATTGAGGAAAAGGTGAGTCAGGAGACAAGGGCCTAAGGTCTCCTTCAGAATCCATTGTATCGGGAGATAAAAGTCTTACATCAAATAACCAATCTTCTATCGAGGTAGAGCTACATATGTTTTCCAATTGCAAAGAAGACAAAGGTTCTTGTAACTCAATTGAGCTCAAGCTCGACAAGGGCTCAGTTGGTTTTTCATGAGTCATACCTCGCACCACATCGGCATATGTAAGAATTTTGGTAGCAGTCCCAACTGTTGATGGAGTTATACTTGCGTCTGAGATTTTGGACTCAAAACCAGAAGGAAGTGAATCTGCTCTGTTTTCATCAAACGTGTCTTTCAGACAAAGGTCTAACTCCTGCTCATCTGATGTTACTGACAAAGGTGACGTTGGTCTATTATCTGAATAATTAAGGTAATAATTACAGTGCTGAATAAATGTATTGAAATGAGGCAAAATCTTGCCTTCAGTTAAGGTCACATATTCTGGTGAGAAAGCCCTCACATCAGTAAAGCAACCTGTGAGCAGAGCAAACTCAAATTCTGAAGACAGTGATTCTGGGGGCAATGCCGTGACGCTATGCAACCGGTCCAGTTCAATGTCTGACACAACTGACTGCGGAGACTCTGGTCTGAAGTCATGAAAAAGAGTTTCCAGATAAAAACCAGTTTCATCCCAATCTGATAATGAGGATTCTGGTGTTACTGACCTGCTGCCTGACACTTTCACACTGTAATCAATATGAGAACATATGAATTGAGGAACAGGTGAGTCAGGAGACAAGGGCCTAAGGTCTCCTTCAGAATCCATTGTATCGGGAGATAAAGGTCTTACATCAAATAACCAATCTTCTATCGAGGTAGAGCTACATATGTTTTCCAATTGCAAAGAAGACAAAGGTTCTTGTAACTCAATTGAGCTCAAGCTCGACAAGGGCTCAGTTGGTTTTTCATGAGTCATACCTCGCACCACATCGGCATATGTAAGAATTTTGGTAGCAGTCCCAACTGTTGATGGAGTTATACTTGCGTCTGAGATTTTGGACTCAAAACCAGAAGGAAGTGAATCTGCTCTGTTTTCATCAAACGTGTCTTTCAGACAAAGGTCTAACTCCTGCTCATCTGATGTTACTGACAAAGGTGACGTTGGTCTATTATCTGAATAATTAAGGTAATAATTACAGTGCTGAATAAATGTATTGAAATGAGGCAAAATCTTGCCTTCAGTTAAGGTCACATATTCTGGTGAGGAAGCCCTCACATCAGTAAGGCAACCTGTGAGCAGAGCAAACTCAAATTCTGAAGACAGTGATTCTGGGGGCAATGCCGTGACGCTATGCAACCGGTCCAGTTCAATGTCTGACACAACTGACTGCGGAGACTCTGGTCTGAAGTCATGAAAAAGAGTTTCCAGATAAAAACCAGTTTCATCCCAATCTGATAATGAGGATTCTGGTGTTACTGACCTGCTGCCTGACACTTTCACACAGTAATCAATATGAGAACATATGAATTGAGGAACAGGTGAGTCAGGAGACAAGGGCCTAAGGTCTCCTTCAGAATCCATTGTCTCGGGAGATAAAGGTCTTACATCAAATAGCCAATCTTCCATCAAGGTAGAGCTACTGATGTTTTCCAATTGCAAAGAAGACAAAGGTTCTTGTAACTCAATTGAGCTCAAGCTCGACAAGGGCTCAC
Organism: Garcialebias charrua; assembly: GCA_038048925.1. Taxonomy (NCBI): domain Eukaryota; kingdom Metazoa; phylum Chordata; class Actinopteri; order Cyprinodontiformes; family Rivulidae; genus Garcialebias; species Garcialebias charrua. The sequence continues at coordinate 17,736 of JBBPBX010036338.1, read as the reverse complement.
TTGGTTTTTCACGAGTCATACCTCGCACCACATCAGCATATGTAAGAATTTTGGTAGCAGTCCCAACTGTTGATGGAGTTATACATGCGTCTGAGATTTTGGACTCAAAACCAGAAGGAAGTGAATCTGGTGAATCTGCTCTGTTTTCATCAAACGTGTCTTTCAGACAAAGGTCTAACTCTTGCTCATCTGATGTTACTGACAAAGGTGACGTTGGTCTATTATCTGAATAATTAAGGTAATAATTACAGTGCTGAATAAATGTATTGAAATGAGGCAAAATCTTGCTTTCACTTAAGGTCACATATTCTGGTGAGGAAGCCGTCACATCAGTAAGGCAACCTGTGAGCAGAGCAAACTCAAATTCTGAAGACAGTGATTCTGGGGACAATGCCGTAATGCTTTGCAACCGGTCCAGTTCAATGTCTGACACAACTGACTGTGGAGACTCTGGTCTGAAGTCATGAAAAAGAGTTTCCAGATAAAAACCAGTTTCGTAAAAATCTGATAATGAGGATTCTGGTGTTACTGACCTGCTGCCTGACACTTTCACGCTATAATCAATATGAGAACATATGAATTGAGGAACAGGTGAGTCAGGAGACAAGGGCCTAAGGTCTCCTTCAGAATCCATTGACTCGGGAGATAAAGGTCTTACATCAAATAGCCAATCTTCCATCGAGGTAGAGCTACTGATGATTTCCAATTGCAAAGAAGACAAAGGTTCTTGTAACTCAATTGAGCTCAAGCTCGACAAGGGCTCAGTTGGTTTTTCATGAGTCATACCTCGCACCACATCAGCATATGTAAGAATTTTGGTAGCAGTCCCAACTGTTGATGGAGTTATACATGCGTCTGAGATTTTGGACTCAAAACCAGAAGGAAGTGAATCTGGTGAATCTGCTCTGTTTTCATCAAACGTGTCTTCCAGACAAAGGTCTAACTCTTGCTCATCTGATGTTACTGACAAAGGTGACGTTGGTCTATTAGCTGAATAATTAAGGTAATAATTACAGTGCTGAATAAATGTATTGAAATGAGGCAAAATCTTGCCTTCATTTAAGGTCACATATTCTGGTGAGGAAGCCCTCACATCAGTAAGGCAACCTGTGAGCAGAGCAAACTCAAATTCTGAAGACAGTGATTCTGGGGACAATGCCGTAATGCTTTGCAACCGATCCAGTTCAATGTCTGACACAACTGACTGCGGAGACTCTGGTCTGAAGTCATGAAAAAGAGTTTCCAGATAAAAACCAGTTTCATCCCAATCTGATAATGAGGATTCTGGTGTTACTGACCTGCTACCTGACACTTTCACACAGTAATCAATATGAGAACATATGAATTGAGGAACAGGTGAGTCAGGAGACAAGGGCCTAAGGTCTTCTTCAGAATCCATTGTCTCAGGAGATAAAGGTCTTACATCAAATAGCCAATCTTCCATCAAGGTAGAGCTACTGATGTTTTCCAATTGCAAAGAAGACAAAGGTTCTTGTAACTCAATTGAGCTCAAGCTCGACAAGGGCTCAGTTGGTTTTTCATGAGTCATACCTCGCACCACATCAGCATATGTAAGAATTTTGGTAGCAGTCCCAACTGTTGATGGAGTTATACATGCGTCTGAGATTTTGGACTCAAAACCAGAAGGAAGTGAATCTGCTCTGTTTTCATCAAACGTGTCTTTCAGACAAAGGTCTAACTCTTGCTCATCTGATGTTACTGACAAAGGTGACGTTGGTCTATTATCTGAATAATTAAGGTAATAATTACAGTGCTGAATAAATGTATTGAAATGAGGCAAAATCTTGCCTTCAGTTAAGGTCACATATTCTGGTGAGGAAGCCCTGACATCAGTAAGGCAACCTGTGAGCAGAGCAAACTCAAATTCTGAAGACAGTGATTCTGGGGACAATGCCGTAACGCGTTGCAACCGGTCCAATTCAATGTCTGACACAACTGACTGCGGAGACTCTGGTCTGAAGTCATGAAAAAGAGTTTCCAGATAAAAACCAGTTTCGTCCCAATCTGATAATGAGGATTCTGGTGTAACTGACCTGCTGCCTGACACTTTCACACTGTAATCAATATGAGAACATATGAATTGAGGAAAAGGTGAGTCAGGAGACAAGGGCCTAAGGTCTCCTTCAGAATCCATTGTATCGGGAGATAAAGGTCTTACATCAAATAACCAATCTTCCATCGAGGTAGAGCTACATATGTTTTCCAATTGCAAAGAAGACAAAGGTTCTTGTAACTCAATTGAGCTCAAGCTCGACAAGGGCTCAGTTGGTTTTTCATGAGTCATACCTCGCACCACATCGGCATATGTAAGAATTTTGGTATCAGTCCCAACTGTTGATGGAGTTATACATGGGTCTGAGATTTTGGACTCAAAACCAGAAGGAAGTGAATCTGGTGAATCTGCTCTGTTTTCATCAAACGTGTCTTTCAGACAAAGGTCTAACTCTTGCTCATCTGATGTTACTGACAAAGGTGACGTTGGTCTATTATCTGAATAATTAAGGTAATAATTACAGTGCTGAATAAATGTATTGAAATGAGGCAAAATCTTGCCTTCAGTTAAGGTCACATATTCTGGTGAGGAAGCCCTGACATCAGTAAGGCAACCTGTGAGCAGAGCAAACTCAAATTCTGAAGACAGTGATTCTGGGGACAATGCCGTAACGCGTTGCAACCGGTCCAGTTCAATGTCTGACACAACTGACTGCGGAGACTCTGGTCTGAAGTCATGAAAAAGAGTTTCCAGATAAAAACCAGTTTCGTCCCAATCTGATAATGAGGATTCTGGTGTAACTGACCTGCTGCCTGACACTTTCACACTGTAATCAATATGAGAACATATGAATTGAGGAAAAGGTGAGTCAGGAGACAAGGGCCTAAGGTCTCCTTCAGAATCCATTGTATCGGGAGATAAAAGTCTTACATCAAATAACCAATCTTCTATCGAGGTAGAGCTACATATGTTTTCCAATTGCAAAGAAGACAAAGGTTCTTGTAACTCAATTGAGCTCAAGCTCGACAAGGGCTCAGTTGGTTTTTCATGAGTCATACCTCGCACCACATCGGCATATGTAAGAATTTTGGTAGCAGTCCCAACTGTTGATGGAGTTATACTTGCGTCTGAGATTTTGGACTCAAAACCAGAAGGAAGTGAATCTGCTCTGTTTTCATCAAACGTGTCTTTCAGACAAAGGTCTAACTCCTGCTCATCTGATGTTACTGACAAAGGCGACGTTGGTCTATTATCTGAGTAATTAAGGTAATAATTACAGTGCTGAATAAATGTATTGAAATGAGGCAAAATCTTGCCTTCAGTTAAGGTCACATATTCTGGTGAAGAAGCCCTCACATCAGTAAGGAAACCTGTGAGCAGAGCAAACTCAAATTCTGAAGACAGTGATTCTGGGGACAATGCCATAACGCTTTGCAACCGGTCCAGTTCAATGTCTGACACAACTGACTGCGGAGACTCTGGTCTGAAGTCATGAAAAAGAGTTTCCAGATAAAAACCAGTTTCATCCCAATCTGATAATGAGGATTCTGGTGTTACTGACCTGCTGCCTGACACTTTCACACAGTAATCAATATGAGAACATATGAATTGAGGAACAGGTGAGTCAGGAGACAAGGGCCTAAGGTCTCCTTCAGAATCCATTGTCTCGGGAGATAAAGGTCTTACATCAAATAGCCAATCTTCCATCAAGGTAGAGCTACTGATGTTTTCCAATTGCAAAGAAGACAAAGGTTCTTGTAACTCAATTGAGCTCAAGCTCGACAAGGGCTCACTTGGTTTTTCACGAGTCATACCTCGCACCACATCAGCATATGTAAGAATTTTGGTAGCAGTCCCAACTGTTGATGGAGTTATACATGCGTCTGAGATTTTGGACTCAAAACCAGAAGGAAGTGAATCTGGTGAATCTGCTCTGTTTTCATCAAACGTGTCTTTCAGACAAAGGTCTAACTCTTGCTCATCTGATGTTACTGACAAAGGTGACGTTGGTCTATTATCTGAATATATAAGGTAATAATTACAGTGCTGAATAAATGTATTGAAATGAGGCAAAATCTTGCTTTCACTTAAGGTCACATATTCTGGTGAGGAAGCCGTCACATCAGTAAGGCAACCTGTGAGCAGAGCAAACTCAAATTCTGAAGACAGTGATTCTGGGGACAATGCCGTAATGCTTTGCAACCGGTCCAGTTCAATGTCTGACACAACTGACTGTGGAGACTCTGGTCTGAAGTCATGAAAAAGAGTTTCCAGATAAAAACCAGTTTCGTAAAAATCTGATAATGAGGATTCTGGTGTTACTGACCTGCTGCCTGACACTTTCACGCTATAATCAATATGAGAACATATGAATTGAGGAACAGGTGAGTCAGGAGACAAGGGCCTAAGGTCTCCTTCAGAATCCATTGACTCGGGAGATAAAGGTCTTACATCAAATAGCCAATCTTCCATCGAGGTAGAGCTACTGATGATTTCCAATTGCAAAGAAGACAAAGGTTCTTGTAACTCAATTGAGCTCAAGCTCGACAAGGGCTCAGTTGGTTTTTCATGAGTCATACCTCGCACCACATCAGCATATGTAAGAATTTTGGTAGCAGTCCCAACTGTTGATGGAGTTATACATGCGTCTGAGATTTTGGACTCAAAACCAGAAGGAAGTGAATCTGGTGAATCTGCTCTGTTTTCATCAAACGTGTCTTCCAGACAAAGGTCTAACTCTTGCTCATCTGATGTTACTGACAAAGGTGACGTTGGTCTATTAGCTGAATAATTAAGGTAATAATTACAGTGCTGAATAAATGTATTGAAATGAGGCAAAATCTTGCCTTCATTTAAGGTCACATATTCTGGTGAGGAAGCCCTCACATCAGTAAGGCAACCTGTGAGCAGAGCAAACTCAAATTCTGAAGACAGTGATTCTGGGGACAATGCCGTAATGCTTTGCAACCGATCCAGTTCAATGTCTGACACAACTGACTGCGGAGACTCTGGTCTGAAGTCATGAAAAAGAGTTTCCAGATAAAAACCAGTTTCATCCCAATCTGATAATGAGGATTCTGGTGTTACTGACCTGCTACCTGACACTTTCACACAGTAATCAATATGAGAACATATGAATTGAGGAACAGGTGAGTCAGGAGACAAGGGCCTAAGGTCTTCTTCAGAATCCATTGTCTCAGGAGATAAAGGTCTTACATCAAATAGCCAATCTTCCATCAAGGTAGAGCTACTGATGTTTTCCAATTGCAAAGAAGACAAAGGTTCTTGTAACTCAATTGAGCTCAAGCTCGACAAGGGCTCAGTTGGTTTTTCATGAGTCATACCTCGCACCACATCAGCATATGTAAGAATTTTGGTAGCAGTCCCAACTGTTGATGGAGTTATACATGCGTCTGAGATTTTGGACTCAAAACCAGAAGGAAGTGAATCTGCTCTGTTTTCATCAAACGTGTCTTTCAGACAAAGGTCTAACTCTTGCTCATCTGATGTTACTGACAAAGGTGACGTTGGTCTATTATCTGAATAATTAAGGTAATAATTACAGTGCTGAATAAATGTATTGAAATGAGGCAAAATCTTGCCTTCAGTTAAGGTCACATATTCTGGTGAGGAAGCCCTGACATCAGTAAGGCAACCTGTGAGCAGAGCAAACTCAAATTCTGAAGACAGTGATTCTGGGGACAATGCCGTAACGCGTTGCAACCGGTCCAGTTCAATGTCTGACACAACTGACTGCGGAGACTCTGGTCTGAAGTCATGAAAAAGAGTTTCCAGATAAAAACCAGTTTCGTCCCAATCTGATAATGAGGATTCTGGTGTAACTGACCTGCTGCCTGACACTTTCACACTGTAATCAATATGAGAACATATGAATTGAGGAAAAGGTGAGTCAGGAGACAAGGGCCTAAGGTCTCCTTCAGAATCCATTGTATCGGGAGATAAAGGTCTTACATCAAATAACCAATCTTCTATCGAGGTAGAGCTACATATGTTTTCCAATTGCAAAGAAGACAAAGGTTCTTGTAACTCAATTGAGCTCAAGCTCGACAAGGGCTCAGTTGGTTTTTCATGAGTCATACCTCGCACCACATCGGCATATGTAAGAATTTTGGTAGCAGTCCCAACTGTTGATGGAGTTATACATGCGTCTGAGATTTTGGACTCAAAACCAGAAGGAAGTGAATCTGGTGAATCTGCTCTGTTTTCATCAAACGTGTCTTTCAGACAAAGGTCTAACTCTTGCTCATCTGATGTTACTGACAAAGGTGACGTTGGTCTATTATCTGAATAATTAAGGTAATAATTACAGTGCTGAATAAATGTATTGAAATGAGGCAAAATCTTGCCTTCAGTTAAGGTCACATATTCTGGTGAGAAAGCCCTCACATCAGTAAAGCAACCTGTGAGCAGAGCAAACTCAAATTCTGAAGACAGTGATTCTGGGGGCAATGCCGTGACGCTATGCAACCGGTCCAGTTCAATGTCTGACACAACTGACTGCGGAGACTCTGGTCTGAAGTCATGAAAAAGAGTTTCCAGATAAAAACCAGTTTCATCCCAATCTGATAATGAGGATTCTGGTGTTACTGACCTGCTGCCTGACACTTTCACACAGTAATCAATATGAGAACATATGAATTGAGGAACAGGTGAGTCAGGAGACAAGGGCCTAAGGTCTCCTTCAGAATCCATTGACTCGGGAGATAAAGGTCTTACATCAAATAGCCAATCTTCCATCGAGGTAGAGCTACTGATGATTTCCAATTGCAAAGAAGACAAAGGTTCTTGTAACTCAATTGAGCTCAAGCTCGACAAGGGCTCAGTTGGTTTTTCATGAGTCATACCTCGCACCACATCAGCATATGTAAGAATTTTGGTAGCAGTCCCAACTGTTGATGGAGTTATACATGCGTCTGAGATTTTGGACTCAAAACCAGAAGGAAGTGAATCTGCTCTGTTTTCATCAAACGTGTCTTTCAGACAAAGGTCTAACTCTTGCTCATCTGATGTTACTGACAAAGGTGACGTTGGTCTATTATCTGAATAATTAAGGTAATAATTACAGTGCTGAATAAATGTATTGAAATGAGGCAAAATCTTGCCTTCAGTTAAGGTCACATATTCTGGTGAGGAAGCCCTGACATCAGTAAGGCAACCTGTGAGCAGAGCAAACTCAAATTCTGAAGACAGTGATTCTGGGGACAATGCCGTAACGCGTTGCAACCGGTCCAATTCAATGTCTGACACAACTGACTGCGGAGACTCTGGTCTGAAGTCATGAAAAAGAGTTTCCAGATAAAAACCAGTTTCGTCCCAATCTGATAATGAGGATTCTGGTGTAACTGACCTGCTGCCTGACACTTTCACACTGTAATCAATATGAGAACATATGAATTGAGGAAAAGGTGAGTCAGGAGACAAGGGCCTAAGGTCTCCTTCAGAATCCATTGTATCGGGAGATAAAGGTCTTACATCAAATAACCAATCTTCCATCGAGGTAGAGCTACATATGTTTTCCAATTGCAAAGAAGACAAAGGTTCTTGTAACTCAATTGAGCTCAAGCTCGACAAGGGCTCAGTTGGTTTTTCATGAGTCATACCTCGCACCACATCGGCATATGTAAGAATTTTGGTATCAGTCCCAACTGTTGATGGAGTTATACATGGGTCTGAGATTTTGGACTCAAAACCAGAAGGAAGTGAATCTGGTGAATCTGCTCTGTTTTCATCAAACGTGTATTTCAGACAAAGGTCTAACTCTTGCTCATCTGATGTTACTGACAAAGGTGACGTTGGTCTATTATCTGAATAATTAAGGTAATAATTACAGTGCTGAATAAATGTATTGAAATGAGGCAAAATCTTGCCTTCAGTTAAGGTCACATATTCTGGTGAGGAAGCCCTGACATCAGTAAGGCAACCTGTGAGCAGAGCAAACTCAAATTCTGAAGACAGTGATTCTGGGGACAATGCCGTAACGCGTTGCAACCGGTCCAGTTCAATGTCTGACACAACTGACTGCGGAGACTCTGGTCTGAAGTCATGAAAAAGAGTTTCCAGATAAAAACCAGTTTCGTCCCAATCTGATAATGAGGATTCTGGTGTAACTGACCTGCTGCCTGACACTTTCACACTGTAATCAATATGAGAACATATGAATTGAGGAAAAGGTGAGTCAGGAGACAAGGGCCTAAGGTCTCCTTCAGAATCCATTGTATCGGGAGATAAAAGTCTTACATCAAATAACCAATCTTCTATCGAGGTAGAGCTACATATGTTTTCCAATTGCAAAGAAGACAAAGGTTCTTGTAACTCAATTGAGCTCAAGCTCGACAAGGGCTCAGTTGGTTTTTCATGAGTCATACCTCGCACCACATCGGCATATGTAAGAATTTTGGTAGCAGTCCCAACTGTTGATGGAGTTATACTTGCGTCTGAGATTTTGGACTCAAAACCAGAAGGAAGTGAATCTGCTCTGTTTTCATCAAACGTGTCTTTCAGACAAAGGTCTAACTCCTGCTCATCTGATGTTACTGACAAAGGCGACGTTGGTCTATTATCTGAGTAATTAAGGTAATAATTACAGTGCTGAATAAATGTATTGAAATGAGGCAAAATCTTGCCTTCAGTTAAGGTCACATATTCTGGTGAGGAAGCCCTCACATCAGTAAGGCAACCTGTGAGCAGAGCAAACTCAAATTCTGAAGACAGTGATTCTGGGGGCAATGCCGTGACGCTATGCAACCGGTCCAGTTCAATGTCTGACACAACTGACTGCGGAGACTCTGGTCTGAAGTCATGAAAAAGAGTTTCCAGATAAAAACCAGTTTCATCCCAATCTGATAATGAGGATTCTGGTGTTACTGACCTGCTGCCTGACACTTTCACACAGTAATCAATATGAGAACATATGAATTGAGGAACAGGTGAGTCAGGAGACAAGGGCCTAAGGTCTCCTTCAGAATCCATTGACTCTGGAGATAAAGGTCTTACATCAAATAGCCAATCTTCCATCGAGGTAGAGCTACTGATGATTTCCAATTGCAAAGAAGACAAAGGTTCTTGTAACTCAATTGAGCTCAAGCTCGACAAGGGCTCAGTTGGTTTTTCATGAGTCATACCTCGCACCACATCAGCATATGTAAGAATTTTGGTAGCAGTCCCAACTGTTGATGGAGTTATACATGCGTCTGAGATTTTGGACTCAAAACCAGAAGGAAGTGAATCTGGTGAATCTGCTCTGTTTTCATCAAACGTGTCTTCCAGACAAAGGTCTAACTCTTGCTCATCTGATGTTACTGACAAAGGTGACGTTGGTCTATTAGCTGAATAATTAAGGTAATAATTACAGTGCTGAATAAATGTATTGAAATTAGGCAAAATCTTGCCTTCATTTAAGGTCACATATTCTGGTGAGGAAGCCCTCACATCAGTAAGGCAACCTGTGAGCAGAGCAAACTCAAATTCTGAAGACAGTGATTCTGGGGACAATGCCGTAATGCTTTGCAACCGATCCAGTTCAATGTCTGACACAACTGACTGCGGAGACTCTGGTCTGAAGTCATGAAAAAGAGTTTCCAGATAAAAACCAGTTTCATCCCAATCTGATAATGAGGATTCTGGTGTTACTGACCTGCTACCTGACACTTTCACACAGTAATCAATATGAGAACATATGAATTGAGGAACAGGTGAGTCAGGAGACAAGGGCCTAAGGTCTTCTTCAGAATCCATTGTCTCAGGAGATAAAGGTCTTACATCAAATAGCCAATCTTCCATCAAGGTAGAGCTACTGATGTTTTCCAATTGCAAAGAAGACAAAGGTTCTTGTAACTCAATTGAGCTCAAGCTCGACAAGGGCTCAGTTGGTTTTTCATGAGTCATACCTCGCACCACATCAGCATATGTAAGAATTTTTGTAGCAGTCCCAACTGTTGATGGAGTTATACATGCGTCTGAGATTTTGGACTCAAAACCAGAAGGAAGTGAATCTGCTCTGTTTTCATCAAACGTGTCTTTCAGACAAAGGTCTAACTCTTGCTCATCTGATGTTACTGACAAAGGTGACGTTGGTCTATTATCTGAATAATTAAGGTAATAATTACAGTGCTGAATAAATGTATTGAAATGAGGCAAAATCTTGCCTTCAGTTAAGGTCACATATTCTGGTGAGGAAGCCCTGACATCAGTAAGGCAACCTGTGAGCAGAGCAAACTCAAATTCTGAAGACAGTGATTCTGGGGACAATGCCGTAACGCGTTGCAACCGGTCCAATTCAATGTCTGACACAACTGACTGCGGAGACTCTGGTCTGAAGTCATGAAAAAGAGTTTCCAGATAAAAACCAGTTTCGTCCCAATCTGATAATGAGGATTCTGGTGTAACTGACCTGCTGCCTGACACTTTCACACTGTAATCAATATGAGAACATATGAATTGAGGAAAAGGTGAGTCAGGAGACAAGGGCCTAAGGTCTCCTTCAGAATCCATTGTATCGGGAGATAAAGGTCTTACATCAAATAACCAATCTTCCATCGAGGTAGAGCTACATATGTTTTCCAATTGCAAAGAAGACAAAGGTTCTTGTAACTCAATTGAGCTCAAGCTCGACAAGGGCTCAGTTGGTTTTTCATGAGTCATACCTCGCACCACATCGGCATATGTAAGAATTTTGGTATCAGTCCCAACTGTTGATGGAGTTATACATGGGTCTGAGATTTTGGACTCAAAACCAGAAGGAAGTGAATCTGGTGAATCTGCTCTGTTTTCATCAAACGTGTATTTCAGACAAAGGTCTAACTCTTGCTCATCTGATGTTACTGACAAAGGTGACGTTGGTCTATTATCTGAATAATTAAGGTAATAATTACAGTGCTGAATAAATGTATTGAAATGAGGCAAAATCTTGCCTTCAGTTAAGGTCACATATTCTGGTGAGGAAGCCCTGACATCAGTAAGGCAACCTGTGAGCAGAGCAAACTCAAATTCTGAAGACAGTGATTCTGGGGACAATGCCGTAACGCGTTGCAACCGGTCCAGTTCAATGTCTGACACAACTGACTGCGGAGACTCTGGTCTGAAGTCATGAAAAAGAGTTTCCAGATAAAAACCAGTTTCATCCCAATCTGATAATGAGGATTCTGGTGTTACTGACCTGCTACCTGACACTTTCACACAGTAATCAATATGAGAACATATGAATTGAGGAACAGGTGAGTCAGGAGACAAGGGCCTAAGGTCTTCTTCAGAATCCATTGTCTCAGGAGATAAAGGTCTTACATCAAATAGCCAATCTTCCATCAAGGTAGAGCTACTGATGTTTTCCAATTGCAAAGAAGACAAAGGTTCTTGTAACTCAATTGAGCTCAAGCTCGACAAGGGCTCAGTTGTTTTTTCATGAGTCATACCTCGCACCACATCAGCATATGTAAGAATTTTGGTAGCAGTCCCAACTGTTGATGGAGTTATACATGCGTCTGAGATTTTGGACTCAAAACCAGAAGGAAGTGAATCTGCTCTGTTTTCATCAAACGTGTCTTTCAGACAAAGGTCTAACTCTTGCTCATCTGATGTTACTGACAAAGGTGACGTTGGTCTATTATCTGAATAATTAAGGTAATAATTACAGTGCTGAATAAATGTATTGAAATGAGGCAAAATCTTGCCTTCAGTTAAGGTCACATATTCTGGTGAGGAAGCCCTGACATCAGTAAGGCAACCTGTGAGCAGAGCAAACTCAAATTCTGAAGACAGTGATTCTGGGGACAATGCCGTAACGCGTTGCAACCGGTCCAGTTCAATGTCTGACACAACTGACTGCGGAGACTCTGGTCTGAAGTCATGAAAAAGAGTTTCCAGATAAAAACCAGTTTCGTCCCAATCTGATAATGAGGATTCTGGTGTAACTGACCTGCTGCCTGACACTTTCACACTGTAATCAATATGAGAACATATGAATTGAGGAAAAGGTGAGTCAGGAGACAAGGGCCTAAGGTCTCCTTCAGAATCCATTGTATCGGGAGATAAAGGTCTTACATCAAATAACCAATCTTCCATCGAGGTAGAGCTACATATGTTTTCCAATTGCAAAGAAGACAAAGGTTCTTGTAACTCAATTGAGCTCAAGCTCGACAAGGGCTCAGTTGGTTTTTCATGAGTCATACCTCGCACCACATCGGCATATGTAAGAATTTTGGTATCAGTCCCAACTGTTGATGGAGTTATACATGGGTCTGAGATTTTGGACTCAAAACCAGAAGGAAGTGAATCTGGTGAATCTGCTCTGTTTTCATCAAACGTGTATTTCAGACAAAGGTCTAACTCTTGCTCATCTGATGTTACTGACAAAGGTGACGTTGGTCTATTATCTGAATAATTAAGGTAATAATTACAGTGCTGAATAAATGTATTGAAATGAGGCAAAATCTTGCCTTCAGTTAAGGTCACATATTCTGGTGAGGAAGCCCTGACATCAGTAAGGCAACCTGTGAGCAGAGCAAACTCAAATTCTGAAGACAGTGATTCTGGGGACAATGCCGTAACGCGTTGCAACCGGTCCAGTTCAATGTCTGACACAACTGACTGCGGAGACTCTGGTCTGAAGTCATGAAAAAGAGTTTCCAGATAAAAACCAGTTTCGTCCCAATCTGATAATGAGGATTCTGGTGTAACTGACCTGCTGCCTGACACTTTCACACTGTAATCAATATGAGAACATATGAATTGAGGAAAAGGTGAGTCAGGAGACAAGGGCCTAAGGTCTCCTTCAGAATCCATTGTATCGGGAGATAAAGGTCTTACATCAAATAACCAATCTTCTATCGAGGTAGAGCTACATATGTTTTCCAATTGCAAAGAAGACAAAGGTTCTTGTAACTCAATTGAGCTCAAGCTCGACAAGGGCTCAGTTGGTTTTTCATGAGTCATACCTCGCACCACATCGGCATATGTAAGAATTTTGGTAGCAGTCCCAACTGTTGATGGAGTTATACTTGCGTCTGAGATTTTGGACTCAAAACCAGAAGGAAGTGAATCTGCTCTGTTTTCATCAAACGTGTCTTTCAGACAAAGGTCTAACTCTTGCTCATCTGATGTTACTGACAAAGGTGACGTTGGTCTATTATCTGAATATATAAGGTAATAATTACAGTGCTGAATAAATGTATTGAAATGAGGCAAAATCTTGCTTTCACTTAAGGTCACATATTCTGGTGAGGAAGCCGTCACATCAGTAAGGCAACCTGTGAGCAGAGCAAACTCAAATTCTGAAGACAGTGATTCTGGGGACAATGCCGTAATGCTTTGCAACCGGTCCAGTTCAATGTCTGACACAACTGACTGTGGAGACTCTGGTCTGAAGTCATGAAAAAGAGTTTCCAGATAAAAACCAGTTTCGTAAAAATCTGATAATGAGGATTCTGGTGTTACTGACCTGCTGCCTGACACTTTCACGCTATAATCAATATGAGAACATATGAATTGAGGAACAGGTGAGTCAGGAGACAAGGGCCTAAGGTCTCCTTCAGAATCCATTGACTCGGGAGATAAAGGTCTTACATCAAATAGCCAATCTTCCATCGAGGTAGAGCTACTGATGATTTCCAATTGCAAAGAAGACAAAGGTTCTTGTAACTCAATTGAGCTCAAGCTCGACAAGGGCTCAGTTGGTTTTTCATGAGTCATACCTCGCACCACATCAGCATATGTAAGAATTTTGGTAGCAGTCCCAACTGTTGATGGAGTTATACATGCGTCTGAGATTTTGGACTCAAAACCAGAAGGAAGTGAATCTGGTGAATCTGCTCTGTTTTCATCAAACGTGTCTTCCAGACAAAGGTCTAACTCTTGCTCATCTGATGTTACTGACAAAGGTGACGTTGGTCTATTAGCTGAATAATTAAGGTAATAATTACAGTGCTGAATAAATGTATTGAAATGAGGCAAAATCTTGCCTTCATTTAAGGTCACATATTCTGGTGAGGAAGCCCTCACATCAGTAAGGCAACCTGTGAGCAGAGCAAACTCAAATTCTGAAGACAGTGATTCTGGGGACAATGCCGTAATGCTTTGCAACCGATCCAGTTCAATGTCTGACACAACTGACTGCGGAGACTCTGGTCTGAAGTCATGAAAAAGAGTTTCGAGATAAAAACCAGTTTCATCCCAATCTGATAATGAGGATTCTGGTGTTACTGACCTGCTACCTGACACTTTCACACAGTAATCAATATGAGAACATATGAATTGAGGAACAGGTGAGTCAGGAGACAAGGGCCTAAGGTCTTCTTCAGAATCCATTGTCTCAGGAGATAAAGGTCTTACATCAAATAGCCAATCTTCCATCAAGGTAGAGCTACTGATGTTTTCCAATTGCAAAGAAGACAAAGGTTCTTGTAACTCAATTGAGCTCAAGCTCGACAAGGGCTCAGTTGGTTTTTCATGAGTCATACCTCGCACCACATCAGCATATGTAAGAATTTTGGTAGCAGTCCCAACTGTTGATGGAGTTATACATGCGTCTGAGATTTTGGACTCAAAACCAGAAGGAAGTGAATCTGCTCTGTTTTCATCAAACGTGTCTTTCAGACAAAGGTCTAACTCTTGCTCATCTGATGTTACTGACAAAGGTGACGTTGGTCTATTATCTGAATAATTAAGGTAATAATTACAGTGCTGAATAAATGTATTGAAATGAGGCAAAATCTTGCCTTCAGTTAAGGTCACATATTCTGGTGAGGAAGCCCTGACATCAGTAAGGCAACCTGTGAGCAGAGCAAACTCAAATTCTGAAGACAGTGATTCTGGGGACAATGCCGTAACGCGTTGCAACCGGTCCAGTTCAATGTCTGACACAACTGACTGCGGAGACTCTGGTCTGAAGTCATGAAAAAGAGTTTCCAGATAAAAACCAGTTTCGTCCCAATCTGATAATGAGGATTCTGGTGTAACTGACCTGCTGCCTGACACTTTCACACTGTAATCAATATGAGAACATATGAATTGAGGAAAAGGTGAGTCAGGAGACAAGGGCCTAAGGTCTCCTTCAGAATCCATTGTATCGGGAGATAAAGGTCTTACATCAAATAACCAATCTTCTATCGAGGTAGAGCTACATATGTTTTCCAATTGCAAAGAAGACAAAGGTTCTTGTAACTCAATTGAGCTCAAGCTCGACAAGGGCTCAGTTGGTTTTTCATGAGTCATACCTCGCACCACATCGGCATATGTAAGAATTTTGGTAGCAGTCCCAACTGTTGATGGAGTTATACTTGCGTCTGAGATTTTGGACTCAAAACCAGAAGGAAGTGAATCTGCTCTGTTTTCATCAAACGTGTCTTTCAGACAAAGGTCTAACTCTTGTTCATCTGATGTTACTGACAAAGGTGACGTTGGTCTATTATCTGAATAATTAAGGTAATAATTACAGTGCTGAATAAATGTATTGAAATGAGGCAAGATCTTGCCTTCAGTTAAGGTCACATATTCTGGTGAGGAAGCCCTCACATCAGTAAGGCAACCTGTGAGCAGAGCAAACTCAAATTCTGAAGACAGTGATTCTGGGGACAATGCCGTGACGCTATGCAACCGGTCCAGTTCAATGTCTGACACAACTGACAGCGGAGACTCTGGTCTGAAGTCATGAAAAAGAGTTTCCAGATAAAAACCAGTTTCGTCCCAATCTGATAATGAGGATTCTGGTGTTACTGACCTGCTGCCTGACACTTTCACACTATAATTAATATGAGAACATATGAATTGAGGAACAGGTGAGTCAGGAGACAAGGGCCTAAGGTCTCCTTCAGAATCCATTGACTCGGGAGATAAAGGTCTTACATCAAATAGCCAATCTTCCATCGAGGTAGAGCTACTGATGTTTTCCAATTGCAAAGAAGACAAAGGTTCTTGTAACTCAATTGAGCTCAAGCTCGACAAGGGCTCAGTTGGTTTTTCATGAGTCATACCTCGCACCACATCAGCATATGTAAGAATTTTGGTAGCAGTCCCAACTGTTGATGGAGTTATACATGCGTCTGAGATTTTGGACTCAAAACCAGAAGGAAGTGAATCTGGTGAATCTGCTCTGTTTTCATCAAACGTGTCTTTCAGACAAAGGTCTAACTCTTGCTCATCTGATGTTACTGACAAAGGTGACGTTGGTCTATTATCTGAATAATTAAGGTAATAATTACAGTGCTGAATAAATGTATTGAAATGAGGCAAAATCTTGCCTTCAGTTAAGGTCACATATTCTGGTGAGGAAGCCCTGACATCAGTAAGGCAACCTGTGAGCAGAGCAAACTCAAATTCTGAAGACAGTGATTCTGGGGACAATGCCGTAACGCGTTGCAACCGGTCCAGTTCAATGTCTGACACAACTGACTGCGGAGACTCTGGTCTGAAGTCATGAAAAAGAGTTTCCAGATAAAAACCAGTTTCGTCCCAATCTGATAATGAGGATTCTGGTGTTACTGACCTGCTGCCTGACACTTTCACACTGTAATCAATATGAGAACATATGAATTGAGGAACAGGTGAGTCAGGAGACAAGGGCCTAAGGTCTCCTTCAGAATCCATTGTCTCGGGAGATAAAGGTCTTACATCAAATAGCCAATCTTCCATCAAGGTAGAGCTACTGATGTTTTCCAATTGCAAAGAAGACAAAGGTTCTTGTAACTCAATTGAGCTCAAGCTCGACAAGGGCTCACTTGGTTTTTCATGAGTCATACCTCGCACCACTCGACAAGGGCTCAGTTGGTTTTTCACGAGTCATACCTCGCACCACATCAGCATATGTAAGAATTTTGGTAGCAGTCCCAACTGTTGATGGAGTTATACATGCGTCTGAGATTTTGGACTCAAAACCAGAAGGAAGTGAATCTGGTGAATCTGCTCTGTTTTCATCAAACGTGTCTTTCAGACAAAGGTCTAACTCTTGCTCATCTGATGTTACTGACAAAGGTGACGTTGGTCTATTATCTGAATAATTAAGGTAATAATTACAGTGCTGAATAAATGTATTGAAATGAGGCAAAATCTTGCCTTCAGTTAAGGTCACATATTCTGGTGAGGAAGCCCTCACATCAGTAAGGCAACCTGTGAGCAGAGCAAACTCAAATTCTGAAGACAGAGATTCTGGGGACAATGCCGTGACGCTATGCAACCGGTCCAGTTCAATGTCTGACACAACTGACTGCGGAGACTCTGGTCTGAAGTCATGAAAAAGAGTTTCCAGATAAAAACCAGTTTCATCCCAATCTGATAATGAGGATTCTGGTGTTACTGACCTGCTGCCTGACACTTTCACACTGTAATCAATATGAGAACATATGAATTGAGGAACAGGTGAGTCAGGAGACAAGGGCCTAAGGTCTCCTTCAGAATTCATTGTCTCGGGAGATAAAGGTCTTACATCAAATAGCCAATCTTCCATCAAGGTAGAGCTACTGATGTTTTCCAATTGCAAAGAAGACAAAGGTTCTTGTAACTCAATTGAGCTAAAGCTTGACAAGGGCTCAGTTGGTTTTTCATGAGTCATACCTCGCACCACATCAGCATATGTAAGAATTTTGGTAGCAGTCCCAACTGTTGATGGAGTTATACTTGCGTCTGAGATTTTGGACTCAAAACCAGTAGGAAGTGAATCTGGTGAATCTGCTCTGTTTTCATCAAACATGTCTTTCAGACAAAGGTCTAACTCTTGC
>JBBPBX010036337.1:15381-31535 GCA_038048925.1 Garcialebias charrua | reverse complement strand
GCCCAGAAGACGCTGGCAGCATTTTAGGGTCACAATACTGCCCAGTCTGAACAGAGCTAAGCAGTGCTGCAGGTCTGAGACTCTTTTTTCTGACAACCTCGCTCTGTACAGAACAGAGTTCAACTCCAGACCAAGGAAAATAATCTGCTGTGATGGGGATAACTGACTTTTTTCTGAATTTATCAGAAAACCCAAAGATTCTAGGTGTAAGATCACACGCTCTGTGTGTAATTTCACCTGTTCTCTGGAGCTCCCCAGAATCAGCACGTCGTCGATGTAGTCCAGCGCTCGGACCCCCTGAGCCCTCATGGGTGACAGCGCCGCCTCCAGGCATTTTGTAAACACGCGGGGAGCTGTGCTGAGGCCGAAGGGTAAAGCCTGGAACTCGTACGCGACGTCCTCGAAGGCGAAGCGTAGGAACTTCCGGTGGCTCGGCCGGATGCTGATGTGCAGATAAGCATCTTTCAGATCCACGCTGCAGAACCAGTCTCCCGGGCGCACGGACTGGATCACCTGTCTCAGCGTCAACATTTTGAATTTGAAAGATCTGAGTCGCTTGTTCAAACGTCTTAGATCTAAAATAGGTCTGAGAGCGCCACCTTTCTTTGGAACGACAAAGTACTTGCTGTACAGTCCCCTGTTCACGTCCTGAGGAGGGACAACTTTTACTGCACCCTTGTTTAAAAGCGAGCTGATTTCTTCTCTCAGCGTCTGGGCGCGAGCAGCACATATCAATGACGTCACCACCCCGGTAAAGGGTTGTGGACGTTTGCAGAACTGCAAGTTGTATCCCCGAACTACAACTTCCATCACCCATCGCGAAGGTTCGCAAGCTGCCCACGCTCTCGCGTGAGCGGCGAGCCTGGAAGGCATATGAGGTGAACTCAGGAGGGGAGGGTGACTGAGCATCACGTGCTCGCTGTGTGACAGGGAGCTTGATTCCACTTGAGGGCCTTTGTCGCCCTCTAGTGGGTGCTGTGTCAATGGTGGAATTGGGCTTATTCGACAGGGATGTTCCACATAATGTGGCCCCATGTCGCCCAGTGCTCTTCTCGGTCTCATAGGGGAGTCGACAGACCGTGCTGAGCGACTGTGTGACCCCTTTATTGACCCTGGTTTCATAAAAAGGAGGTGCTTTTGTGCTGGTTCGTGAAACAGGACACTTTTCACCTTTTGGGTCTTTATTGCTTGGAAACAATAATTGTTCTTTACTACACACACGGAAAAAGGTGTTTTGTGCGTTGAACAAACATGACCAATCAGTCTGGGCCTTTTTACCGCAGTCTGTGGTGAACAACAGTCGGCTCTTCTTTTTCCACTGGGGTGAAGATGCCTGGTTTGTGTCAGAGGCAGCTGGGGAGTTAGGCTACCTTCTGCTTCCCATCCCTGCTCGAGGAGGACGTCCTAGGCTGTCCAGACTGTCCGGACTGTCCAGCTTGCCTGGGGACAAACTTGTTTTTGGACCAGGACTGACCCTGCGGTGCGCGGCCGCGTGACTCTGAGTTGGATTGAGTTCTTTGCTCTCCGGAGTCTGGGTTTTGCCTCTTCTGAGCGGGTTTTTTGGGAAAGTACTGTTTCTGTGGCGCGTTCCTGTGCCCACTGGAGTCCCTCTGGTTGGAAAACTGCCTCCTGGGCAAACCCTCACGGAGGGCCTCCTCTTGCTTGCGCCTCTGGTCGCAGCGTTGCTGGATCTTCTCCAGGGCGCCTCCAAATAAACCTGAGGGCTGCACGGCTTGGTGGAGGAACGCGGAGCGTTGGCTCTCGGGCAGTTCGGTCAAAGTGAGCCACAGATGTCTCTGGGCCACTACCAGCTCAGCCATGGCCTTACCCTGGGCGATGGCTGCTGCACCCGTCAGGCGGAGGATGAAATCTGCTGTCCTGCGCGTCTCCTCCAGCGCGTCGGCCGCCTGCTTCTTTGAAGTAGACTGTTGGAGCTCCTGCAGCTTCTCTGCCTGATAAGCCTGGAGCATCGACGCCATGTTGAGGGCACGTGCGGCGAGGCCCTGGGCCCGGTAGCTCTTCTCCTGCTGGACCGCAGTCGTGCGGCACTGCTTACTCGGGAGCGTTGGCTTTGAGCTGGACGTTTTTGGCGCCAAATACGCTGCCAAAGTCTCATCCATCGGTGGCATGCGGCCTAGGCCCGCCGCCTCCATGCTGTCGATGTCCAGGAACTGGGCTAAAGGCACGGAGAGTGGAGACTTCGGATCCGCCCATGAGCGGGTCAGCTCAGTCACAAAGTCCGGGAACAACGGCATTTTGTGCCTCGTAGGAACCTGCTGCCTTCCCAGAAAGTAGCTGCCAGCCAGTCTGGTCTGTTGTTGGCGCGGAGGGGGTTCGGGCCAGCTCACCTTCAGAGTCTCAGCTGCCCTGCGGCAAAGTTCGAGCAGGGCCGTGCCGGAGCCGTCCGCCTCGCCCGGAGCTGGTGTCACTCCCTGTGAAAAGTCCACGGAGACCCCGTCGTAGTCTCCCTGATCCCCGTCCACGTCAGACGCGTCGCACGAGGCTGTGAGAGACGCTTCGTCCGACTGGAGGAGCTCCCGTGAGTCGAAGTTCAGCTGGGCCGAGCTGTCCCCCATCTCCTCGTCGAGGTCCGCTCTGCTCCCCCAGGACCGGGCCGAGGTCCCCTCCATCGCGTCGGCCTCGAGCTCTGCTGAGGGCCTTAGCGGTTCGGGTGGGAGCGGTACCTTCGTCGCGCCTGCCATCCTCAGAGTCTTCGCCACGAGCTCCACGCGCCTTTCCCTCACAGCCAGACGGAGCTGGCTGCAGTGCGGGCACGCGTCCGGGTTGGTTAGAGCAGCCTTGGCGTGAACCATACCCAGGCACACTGGGCAGGCCTCGTGGGAATCTGAAGAGGCGATGACGAACCTGCAGTCGTTCGGGCAGGGCCGTGACCCGGGGCTAGCCGGTCCTGAAGCCTTGCCCGAGTGCTTTGACTTCCTCTTAGCCTTCTCGGGAGCCATTCTGGTGGTGGAAGGCATCGAGTTGTCCTCTTTGTAGTTAGCTGTTCGATGAAGGCGCCTCTGTTAGACGGAGCTAACACGTTAGACGAAGCTAACTAAGAGAGCGCGCGGCTAGGTTAGCAGAAGCTAGCTAGCCGTGAAACAGCGGTTCTTCTGGTGCTCGGTTAGAAAACCGAGCAGTTCGCGGGACGGTGCTCTCTCGCGACGCCCTGGGTAGGGAGCGTGCTCGCCTCTGGTCGGGCAGTTTAGCCGGAGAGAAAGATCCCACGAAGAAAAAATCCAGAACAGTTCAGCTTCAAGCGAAGGTGAAGTGCGCAAAGAGGCAGAACGTGAGGCGTCCTCCGTTTTTATTCCAGAGGGGCGTGGCCTCTGGAGACGTAGACGCCTCACTTGCCTTAAAAGGCGTGATTGTAATGCTTCAGGTGAACAGCGCGTGGCGCAATTCCCATATATTCTGTGTTGCACTGCAGTGACCGACTGAAGGGGAACCAGCCACACAGGAACAACTGCACATCACCATTACAACAGGAACGGAATCTCTTGAGGACTACCTGTTGACAGATCATATTACACATTTTGTTAAGGTTTTCTTTCAAACTGTTGGCATGAAATGGAGTGCCCTCCTTAAAACAGTGAAAAATACTATGATCAAATGGAACTCATGTTTACAGCACGGGAAGTTATTTACAGTCATCAACAAATTAGCATATGCTTTATGATGGGGCTGGTTTGTGAGATTGATCAGTATACCAATATTCTAATCTTAGATGTCGTGTTTTCACAGCTGCAAGCAAAATCATTAACAGAAATAAAGACTTGAAAACCTCAGTCATTTTTATTACAAAAATAAATGAAATTAAAAAAATTATTTAGTAAATTAAGCTATTGAAATTAATGAACTTTTGTGAATACTACATTTGTTGAATATGACTGTACATTAGGAGAGGTGCTCTCATCTTTTTAGGAATGTTTCACATCTAAAATAGTTTAGTAAATGAAACTTTATATACCAGCTTTCAAGATATAAAGATTACAAACTGCTTCACAATCAACATTAAAACAAAACATGTGGAACTAGTCTTGCTTTTAATGTTATGATGAAAAAAATGTCATGATAAAATGAGGAGGGGGCTGTAAACACGGTCCCTTTTGAGCTCTTAACAAAATGCATGCAAAAAATTAAATAAATAAAATAACACGGAACCCATGGAACATGGCCATATAATAAATTTGAACCAGAACAGTCAGCTGAACTCGAACTCTGAAAAATTACCAGTGCTGCCCTACTTTTAAACTATGAGGTTTGTCGTGTTTCTTCATGGATCTGAAGCAAAAAGAACCGCAACCTCTCCTGTTACCTCGTCTCTGTTTGACACTATCAACAGCAAAAAAGCAATATATCCATCCATCCATCCATCCATCCATCTTCTTCCGCTTATCCGGGGTCGGGTCGCGGGGGTAGCAGCCTAAGTAGGGAGGCCCAGACTTCCCTCTCCCCAGCCACTTGGAGCAGTTCCTCCGGGGGAATCCCAAGGCGTTCCCAGGCCAGCCGAGAAACATAGTCCCTCCAGCGCGTCCTGGGTCTTCCTCTGGGTCTCCTCCCGGTGGGACGTGCCCGGAACACCTCACCAGGGAGGCGTCCAGGAGGCATCCTAACCAGATGCCCGAGCCACCTCAACTGGCTCCTCTCGATGTGGAGAAGCAGCGGCTCTACTCCGAGTCCCTCCCGGATGACTGAGCTTCTCACCCTATCTCTAAGGGAGAGTCCAGCCACCCTGCGGAGAAAACTCATTTCAGCCGCTTGTATCCGAGATCTTGTTCTTTCGGTCATAACCCAAAGCTCATGACCATAGATGAGGGTGGGAACGTAGATCGATCGGTAAATTGAGAGCTTTGCCTTTTGACTCAGCTCTCTCTTCACCACGACAGACCGGTACAGCGCCCGCTTCACTGCGGACGCTGCACCTATCCGCCTATCGATCTCACGCTCCAGTTTTCCCTCATTCGTGAACAAGATCCCGAGATACTTAAACTCCTCCACTTGGGGCAGGACCTCCTCCCCGACCCGGAGAGGGCATGCTACCCTTTTCCGGCTCAAGACCATGGCCTCGGATTTGGAGGAACTGATCCTCATCCCGGCCGCATCACACTCGGCTGCAAACCGCTCCAGTGAAAGTTGTAAATCACGAACTGATGAAGCCAGTAGGACCACATCATCTGCAAAAAACAGAGAAGCGATTCTAAGGTCACCAAAACGGATCCTCTCAACACCTTGGCTGCGCCTAGAAATTCTGTCCATAAAAGTTATGAACAGAATCGGTGACAAAGGGCAACCTTGGCGGAGTCCAACTCTCACCGGAAACGAGCCTGACTTACTGCCGGCAATGCGGACCAAGCTCTGACACCGGTCGTACAGGGACCTAACAGCCCTTATCAAAGGGCCTGGTACCCCATACTCCCGGAGTACCCCCCACAGAACCCCCCGAGGGACGCGGTCGAATGCCTTCTCCAAGTCCACAAAGCACATGTAAACTGGTTGGGCAAACTCCCACGCACCCTCCAGGACCCTGCTGAGGGTGTAGAGCTGGTCCAGTGTTCCACGACCAGGACGAAAACCACACTGCTCCTCCTGAATCCGAGGTTCGACTATCCGACGGACCCTCCTCTCCAGAACCCCTGAATAGACCTTACCAGGGAGGCTCTACTCCGAGTCCCTCCCGGATGACTGAGCTTCTCACCCTATCTCTAAGGGCAACTATATACTGAACACAAATAGAAATTATTAGGTTAAACATTGTCCGATTGAATAACTGAGAATGTTCAGGTACTTTATTGGTACATTTTTATACTAAAATCACTGGTAAAAAGGCCTGCTAGCATTAGCTAAAGCTAACGATAGCCACACAATTGAAGCAAAGTAAGACTCACCTGTTTGTGGATGTAAGACGATGCATACATCTTAAAGCCTTTCTCTAATTTAGTCGTTGGAGCTTTGGATGAGACTTACAAATGCGATGAACATTGTTAATACTGTAGTCAGCTTGGGCAAGCCCTGCAAACACGAACACCTCGAATAAAATGCCATGTTCAACAGACCGGAAGTGAGCGAACCGCATTGACCAGAACACGGAAGTTAACGTGCAAGGAGCCTATTGAAGGGGTGGATATTGATCGACCACAGTGATTTTGGTGCACCTCGGTTCAAATCTGTAGAATTTAGAGACAAACGAATTACAACGGCGTCACTAATGTATTCACCATGCTGCCACGCCCACATCCTCCAACGAAAACTCCCAGTGTTTTAAAACACATCAGATCAATGTATTATCTGCCTTCTAGCACAGGATCATCTTGACTAGGTCAAGGGCGTGAGAGATGGAGTGTCTTTAAACCGCCAGAAAGGTGTGAAATTTGTGACCTCAATCCAAAATGGCCACCTTCCTGTTTATTGTACAGCATTGGTGCCAGAGGCTTTTCTGTACATCTTGGTAAGCTGGGCAAATGTACCAAATTCCATGCTTTATGACAAAGTAAGGTCAATGCGGAGGGTGTTTTGAAACTGAGAAACGTCAAAAAATGGCCCTTTGACCCAAAATGGCCGACTTCCTGTTGGTTTTGGACCATGGCTCCAAGACACTTTTACGTGGGTCCTGAAAAGATGGATATGGCGGCTGAGCAGAGTGGACGTTTTTAGTCGGGCTCCTGCCAGTACTACCTCCAAAGGAGTATTTGGAGAGCTTGTACTTGCAGTTTTTTGCGCTGGATGTGCAGAGAGGAGCGCTGAAAAAGCTGCGGAAATTGGACTGGAACATGCGATTCAGAATTATGAATCTACAAGCCAACATGTCCGTGAGTTTTTGCCGAGAGTTAGCCTAGCGTAGCTACGGGCTAGCACGCTGGAGGTGCTTTGTTGCAGCGAAAGAATACAACAAAGCACGCTACAGTGGTAGCGCGGTGGTACACGTGAGCCGAACGCCGAGAGCCGTGAACGCCACCTGGGGCTTTGAGCTGGACCGAGCGCCGCGAGAGAGCCGAGAGCCGTAAACGCCACCTGGGGCTTTGAGCTGGACCGAGCGCCGCGAGAGAGCCGAGAGCCGTGAACGCCACCTGGGGCTTTGAGCTGGACCGAGCGCCGCGAGAGAGCCGAGAGCCGTGAACGCCACCTGGGGCTTTGAGCTGGACCGAGCGCCGCGAGAGAGCCGAGAGCCGTGAACGCCACCTGGGGCTTTGAGCTGGCCGAGCGCCGTGGGCGAGCCAGGGGACCACCGCCTGGGACCGGGCTGGTGTCGGAGCTGCGCCTGAAGCTATTGGAGCTGCGTGCTGTGCTAACTGGGCTACATCGGATCTAGTGAGCAAAACCTCTTCGGATAATAGAGCTGATTGCTGCAGGCTGCTGAAACCGTGAGTTCTGTTCTAATAACTGCTGATCTGGGTGCTGCACTGCTGGGCCACAGCCACCATCGTTAGGCCTGTGAGCCTCGTGGAAGGGCCACGTGGTTCAGCAAACAAACCAGAGACCTGCTACCATTAGATTACAAGCTCTGTAAGTATGACGAGAAGTAAAGGACAAAAGTCACCAGACTCTGCAAATATGAGAAATAGAGGACAAAAGTCACCAGACCCGGAGGGAAACAACTCAGTAGAAATGCAAGACTTTAAAGAATCACTCAACTTTATGAGTGGACAAATAGAAAATTTAACAAAAAAAATGGATTCCCAGGCCGGTCTGGTTAAAGAAATAAGAGAACTGAAAGAACTGATAATTAGCAAAGACAATAAAATTGCTGAACTAGAACGAAAAATAGAGGACTTAGAACAATACACAAAGCAAGACAACGTGGTGATCTCAGGACTTGATGTTAGTAAGTGTCTGACATATGCAAAAACTCTTACCAACAAAGACCCAACTGAGAATGCATCTCAGGAAGAACAAGAGACTCTGGAAGAACATGTAGTTACTTTCTTACAGGACATGGACATTGACATAAACTATGGGGACATTTCGTTCTGTCACATCCTGCCCAGTAATTCACCAAGATTCAAACCGTCAGTAGTCGTCAAGTTCATTAGCAGGAATACAAAAAACTATGTTATGCAAAATAGAAGAAATCTAAAGGGATCAAACGTTTACATAAATGAACATCTTACCAAAAAAAATGGAAAAATTGCAAAGGAAGCAAGGTGGTTAAAAAACAAAAACAAAATACATTCAACATGGACAAGAAATGGATACATCTTTATCAAAACAAAGGAAGGGTCTCAGCCTAAAATGATAAAAGAGCTGACGGATCTGGATGAACACAGGGGATGAAAAATTACAAATGGATAAAATATACAGTGAAATGAACAAATACATTAGAACATGACAACATACGAAGACTCAATCCATCCATCCATCCATCCATTTTCTTCCGCTTATCCGGGGTCGGGTCGCGGGGGTAGCAGCCTAAGTAGGGAGGCCCAGACTTCCCTCTCCCCAGCCACTTGGAGCAGCTCCTCTGGGGGAATCCCAAGGCGTTCCCAGGCCAGCCGAGAAACATAGTCCCTCCAGCGTGTCCTGGGTCTTCCTCTGGGTCTCCTCCCGGTGGGACATGCCCGGAACACCTCACCAGGGAGGCGTCCAGGAGGCATCCTAACCAGATGCCCGAGCCACCTCAACTGGCTCCTCTCGATGTGGAGAAGCAGCGGCTCTACTCCGAGTCCCTCCCGGATGACTGAGCTTCTCACCCTATCTCTAAGGGAGAGTCCAGACACCCTGCGGAGAAAACTCATTTCAGCCGCTTGTATCCGAGATCTCGTTCTTTCGGTCATAACCCAGAGCTCATGACCATAGATGAGGGTAGGAACATAGATCGATCGGTAAATTGAGAGCTTTGCCTTTTGACTCAGCTCTCTCTTCACCACGACAGACCGGTACAGCACCCGCTTCACTGCGGACGCTGCACCTATCCGCCTATCGATCTCACGCTCCAGTTTTCCCTCATTCGTGAACAAGACCCCGAGATACTTAAACTCCTCCACTTGGGGCAGGACCTCCTCCCCGACCCGGAGAAGGCATGCTACCCTTTTCCGGCTCAAGACCATGGCCTCGGATTTGGAGGAACTGATCCTCATCCCGGCCGCATCACATTCAGCTGCAAACCGCTCCAGCGAAAGCTGTAGATCACGAACTGATGAAGCCAATAGGACCACATCATCTGCAAAAAACAGAGAAGAGATTCTAAGGCCACCAAAACGGATCCTCTCAACACCTTGGCTGCGCCTAGAAATTCTGTCCATAAAAGTTATGAACAGAATCGGTGACAAAGGGCAACCTTGGCGGAGTCCAACTCTCACCGGAAACGAGCCCGACTTACTGCCAGCGATGCGGACCAAGCTCTGACACCGGTCGTACAGGGACCTAACAGCCCATATCAAAGGGCCTGGTACCCCATACTCCCGGAGTACCCCCCACAGAACCCCCCGAGGGACGCGGTCGAATGCCTTTTCCAAGTCCACAAAGCACATGTAAACTGGTTGGGCAAACTCCCACGCACCCTCCAGGACCCTGTTGAGGGTGTAGAGCTGGTCTAGTGTTCCACGACCAGGACGAAAACCACACTGCTCCTCCTGAATCCGAGGTTCGACTATCCGACGGACCCTCCTCTCCAGAACCCCTGAATAGACCTTACCAGGGAGGCTTAAGAGTGTGATCCCCCTATAGTTGGAACACACCCTACGGTCCCCCTTTTTGAATAGGGGAACCACCACCCCAGTCTGCCAATCCAAGGGAACTGCCCCCGATGTCCACGCGATATTGCAGAGTCGCGTAAGCCAACACAACCCCACAACATCCAGAGCCCTAAGGAACTCAGGACGAATCTCATCCACCCCCGGAGCCTTGCCACCGCGGAGCTTTTTAACCACCTCGGCGACCTCAGCACCAGAGATTGGAGAGCCCGACCCAAAGTCCCCAGGCTCCGCTTCCTCAGTGGAAGACGTGCCAGTAGGATTGAGGAGGTCTTCGAAGTATTCCGCCCACCGACTCACAACATCCCGAGTTGAGGTCAACAGCACGCCATCCCCACCATAAATGGTGTTGGTCGCGTACCGCTTTCCCCCCCTGAGACGCCGGATGGTGGACCAGAATCGCCTCGAAGCCGTACGGAAGTCATTCTCCATGGCCTCTCCGAACTCCTCCCACGCCCGAGTTTTTGCCTCAGCAACCACCCGAGCCGCATGCCGCTTGGACTGCCGGTACCTATCTGCTGCTTCCGGGGTCCCACAGGCCAAAAAGGCCCAATAGGACTCCTTCTTCAGCTTGACAGCATCCCTCACCGCTGGCGTCCACCACCGGGTTCGAGGATTGCCACCACGACAGGCACCAACAACCTTGCGGCCACAACTCCGATAAGCTGCCTCGACAATAGAGGCGCGGAACATGGCCCACTCGGGCTCAATGTCCCCCGCCTCCCTCGGAACGTGTTCAAAGCTCTCCCGGAGGTGGGAGTTAAAGCTCCGTCTTACGGGAGACTCTGCCAGACGTTCCCAGCAGACCCTCACAATACGTTTGGGTCTGCCAGGTCTGACCGGCATCCTCCCCCACCATCGGAGCCAACTCACCACCAGGTAGTGGTCAGTTGACAGCTCCGCCCCTCTCTTCACCCGAGTGTCCAGGACATGCGGCCGCAGATCAGATGAGACGACAACAAAGTCGATCATCGAACTGCGACATACGAAGACTCAGAACCTAAAATATATAATGTTGAAAATGTGATTGATGCAAATTTTTTCCCTGTAATAAAAGATAGCGAATATTATAATGAAGAGCAGTTTAATGACATCAATATATCAAATGGAGTTCTCTCTATTATTCACTTTAATAGCAGAAGTATAAATGCAAACATATCCAAAATAACAGATTACTTAAAACAGTTAAATAGAACTTTTACAATAATAGCGCTGTCAGAGACATGGCTCAATGATGATAACACAAGTAATATTCACATCGAGGGGTATGAATTATATCATATGAACAGAAATAATAAAAGAGGTGGTGGAGTCGCTCTGTTTGTCAATAATGAAATAAAATGTAAATTAAATAGTGAAATGTCAATAATAGTTGATAATATTATGGAAATGATAACAATAGAAATAATAAACAAAAACGATAAAAACATAATAATAAGTTGTGTATATAGATCACCAGGAGCAAATATAGAAATATTCACGGATAAAATCTTGGAGCTAATGGAGAAGAGTTTTAATAAAAATGTTTTTTTGTGTGGAGACTTTAACATTGATATGGGAAATAAAACAGATTCAAATAACATAAGCACATTTATAAACTCAATGTACAGTTTAAATATGTATCCAGTGATATCAAAGCCAACAAGAATTACAACTCATAGTGCCACAATAATTGATAATATTTTCACAAATATAACAAATGGGGACGTGATAGGTGGTATCTTAACGACCGACTTAAGTGATCATTTACCAGTTTTCACAATCTATAAAAATGATCAAAGCATCACAAAAGCAGTCACAATGAAGAAAAAGATCATAAACACGTCAAAAAAAGTTTTGGAAAAATTGAAAGAGGATCTAGATAAACAAGACTGGAATGATGTGTATGTTGATGATGCGAACAGAGCATATGATGAGTTTATGAATATCTTGGAAGCTCTGTATGAAAAGAATTGTGTGCAAACAAATTACACAAAGAGAAATACGATTGATCAACCATGGATGACAAAAGGGTTGAGAAATGCTTGTAAAAAAAGAATTATTTGTATTCATGTTTCTTGAAATTGCGAAGTCAGAGCGCTGAAGAAAAATATAAAAAGTATAAAAATAAATTAGTAGGGATTATAAGGAAACATAAGAAAGAATATTATAGTAAATTATTAGATAAAAGTAATGGTGATATGAAAGCAACATGGCGAGTAATGAATAGTGTGGGTGGCCGTGGCGTAGTGGTAAGGGCAGTCGTCTCCCGATCGGAAAGTTGGCGGTTCGACTCCCGGGACCCGCACCATGTGTCGTTGTGTCCTTGGGCAAGACACTTAACCCTGAGTTGCTCCCGGTAGGACTGGAAAGCACCTTGCATGGTAGTCTGCCGCCACCGGTTTATGAATGTGTGTAGCATTCAATATATGTGTAGCACTTTGAGATTTTCAGTAATGAAAAGTGCGTTATAAATTGAATTAATTATTATTTATTATTATTAATGTCCTGAAGAATCATAAAGCAAAAACTGGTATTTCAAAATATTTTGTAAAAGACAACGATGAAATTCATGATGAAAATGAAATTGTAAATGGATTTAATCAATATTTTGTGAATGTTGGATCAAGCCTTGCAGCTAAGATACCAAAAGTAGATAAAAATGTGATCCACTCAATTACAGGTTGTGCAAATAGTATTTTTCTAAATGGAACTAACAAAGAGGAAATAATGAATGTAGTAAAACATCTTACAGACAAGAGATCGAAAGACTGGGTGGACATGGATATGATGTTTGTAAAGGACATAATGAGCCATGTTATTGAGCCGTTCACATACATATGTAACTTATCATTTTCAACAGGAATATTTCCAGATAATATGAAAGTAGCTAAGGTCGTTCCTCTTTTTAAAAATGGTGATAAATGTGTATTCAACAATTATAGACCTATATCCTTGTTACCACAGTTTTCAAAAATTCTTGAAAAACTATTTGTAAACAGACTAGACCAATTTATAGATAAACAAAATATTCTAAGCAACAGTCAGTATGGGTTTAGATCAAAAAACTCTACATCAATGGCTCTCATGGAATTAATGGAACAAATAACTACTGCTGTCGATCAAAAACAATATTGTATCAGTATTTTTGTTGATTTAAAAAAAGCATTCGATACTATTGATCACACCATTCTCCTAGAAAAACTGAACAAATATGGTATTAGAGGACCAGCATTACAGTGGGTATCTAGCTACTTAAAAGATAGAAAACAATTTGTACAAATAAATGATGTAAGATCTGACCTCTGTAATATCACATGTGGAGTTCCCCAAGGCTCTGTACTTGGACCAAAGCTATTTATTTTATATGTGAATGACTTGGTAAATGTGTCAGGACTCCTTAAATGTGTACTTTTTGCTGATGATACCACATTTTTCTGTTTAGGTGAAGATATAGAACAAATGTTGGAATTGATAAAGACAGAATTTGTCAAGATACAAACTTGGTTTAAAATAAATAAATTATCATTAAATCTAGAAAAAACTAATTACATGATATTCGGTAATAAAAAGAAAACTGTTGATGTTCCACTCAAAATTGAGGATGTTGAGATTTGTAGAGTGAGTGAGGTGAAGTTTTTGGGTGTTATCATTGATGACAAACTGACATGGAAACAACACATAAATTCTGTAAGAATAAAAATAGCTAAATCGATAGCAGTACTGTACAAAGTCAGAGACCTATTGAATGATAAAGCTCTGTATTTGTTGTATAACACAATCATTGTTCCACACTTAATCTATTGTATTGATGTTTGGGGGAATGCGTGTAAAACAATCACAAAACCTATTTTTGTATTACAGAAAAGAGCTGTAAGAATTATCACTAGAAAGCATTACCGTCATCCATCAAGTACATTATTTTATCAACTAAAGTTATTGAAGTTCCATGATTTGGTAGACTATAATATTTTATCAGTTATGTATAGAGCTCAAAATAATGCATTACCTTTAAATATCCAAATGCACTTTGTTAAAAGACAAAGTTGTTATAATCTTAAGGGGACAGAGTTGTTTGTAAAACCACAATTCAGAACTAGTTTGAAGGGACGTTCTACCTCAATCCAGGGAATTAGATTATGGAATGGCTTGGAGAATGTAGTTAAAAATGCCAAGTCAATGTTTACATTTAAGAAAATGATCAAAACAAATGTGTTAAAAAAATATGAAATAGCGTAATGTGTATTGTATTAGTTAGAAAATTAGAAAGAGTTAGTCATTTTGTACTGTTGGTTGAAGATTATTATTGTTTAATCTGATTGTTGGAAAAAGTTGGTTGAAGATTATTATTGTTTACATGGTTGATTATTGTTGTTTAATCTGATTGTTGGAAGTAAGGGGCAGATATAATAAGATTTATTCTTCTTTCTGCTACCTTTCATTTTTTTACATTTTGTACACAATCATTTATGAGATTGTCTTGTATTGTTTCTTTTGTAAAAAAATGAACAAATTTAATAAACATAAACATAAACAAAAGATGCTTAAGCCAGTAGAGGAGCTGCTCACGCTATGGTAAATGGTAAATGGAGCTTATTTATATAGCACCTTCCAGCCCCCTCTGAGGAGCCCCAAAGCGCTTTGAGCCATCTACCCATTCATACACACATTCATACACCGTTAGTGGTAGCCTGCCTTGTAGGGCGCTATCCAGACCTACCGGGAGCAACTCAGGGTTAAGTGTCTTGCCCAGGGACACAACGACACATGGTGGGCGGATGCGGGACTCGAACCTCTGACCTTCCGATTGGGGGTCGACTGCCATTACCACTGTGCCACGGCCGCCCCGTTTATGATCTGAACCACTCATTTACAGTGAAGTCCTACCTCATCCAACCCATATGCTAAAATAAACTACTGCTACTTGTACTACTATACTTACTTCACAGTTTTTCACTTATCACGGGGCTTCAGGGTACGGATCCCCCCGCGATAAACGAGGGACTACTGTATATCAGTGCATATCTTATTTACCGTTTCTTTTTACAATTCATATTTTTTGCTATGGTTGGATGTAACTGGGATCCTGTGTACACAATTTCGTTCCACCTCATGTACCACATGTGATGCAAATGGCAATAAAGAACCTTGACCTTGACCTTGATATCAAAGGGAACTGCAGAAATTTCCACCACAGAAAAATGTGGTTGTTTTTCTCTTTCTGACCGGCAGGTGGTGGTCATATACTCAGAGAGAACTGAGTTCAACACTTTGAAAGCTGCTAGTGAAAACATTTCAACATGTATCTCAATGGAAACATATATACAGTACAGTATATACATTTCTTGTAAATATGTGTGGTACTGCATGATCTTGCAGGATTTGTTTATTCATGGGAAATGTGTTGAGAATGACTCAGCAACTACAACCGCACCAAACTTTAGCTCAGTATCTGTAAAATTCATTGAGTTTAAACCATTTTGTGTGTGTTAGCCAAAGTCAGTTAGCTGCAGTCGTCTTGGTTGACCTCAGAAGTGAATCGGCTGCCAAAGGATGCCCTTCTGCAAGTTTCAGATCTGACCCATGGTCCTGAGATGTTTTACTACTGGAACAGAAAAACAAACATTGAAATTGACCAGTGTAGTGAACGTGTTAAGAGTATGAAAATTAAATAAGCCAAATAATTAATCTTTACGTGAAAACACTTCTCTTCTTTGATTTGCACTTTAAAGGAAGAAGATTTCACTTTTTTATTTTTGTATCAGATTCGGAGGAAGAAATGTAAACAGGAGCATTTTTAAACCATTATCTACACTTTATTCAACTGATTTGCTGCAATTCTGTTTGCTTTAATTCAGTTCAGTGTCATAATTTTTGAACTTTTTTTTAAATCCAGGGTTCCCAGTATCCATCTGAAAAGACTTACAGGAAAAATAAAATCTAAACAGTTTGATTTTGAAAGGAAAGGGGAGCCAGGTAAGAAGTGATCTGCAGGAAAAGAACAGAAGAAAAGTAAGTTTGGTGGTTGGAATAATTTTGTTATGAAAACTTGTTCTTCCTAGCCACTCTTCCACTTTGGGAGTGTGCTGCTTGTGTGACTCAGTTTGTTTGTGACTCCTTGGAATTAAGTCGTTTGAATGAAGGAGGAAACAACTGCGCAGAAAAAAGAAACCGTCCAGATGACCTGACTGAACTTTGTTGGATATTTACCTGGATTATTGACCATGAACTTTGATGTTGTTCTTAGGTTGTTAAAGGATGAGGCCAGGACTTCATGGGCCATGATCCAAATGTAGGATTTCCAGAAGATAAGTGTTGTTCCATGGGATAAACTGAAAGAAAAGCAGACGATTGACTGGCTGAGTTGATATCTCCCCGTGTGAATGTATGACGGAGGAAAATGATGGAGAGAGTGACGACGTGGAGCTTCACAAGGAGATTTCCAAATGCACATTGAGAGTTTAGTGAGGGGACACTGGTTAGTAA
>JBBPBX010036336.1:19809-31535 GCA_038048925.1 Garcialebias charrua | reverse complement strand
TTGACCTATTGTTGTCCGTCACCTGACGGACCGACACAGGTCACATGACATGAAGTCAACTGACGGACCGACATAGGTCACATGACCTGAGGTCAACTAACGGACCAACACAGGTCACATGACCTGAGGTCAAGTGACGGACCAACACAGGTCACACGACATGAAGTCAACTGACAGACAGGTCACATGACATGAGGTCAACTGACGGACCGACACAGGTCACATGACCTGAAGTCAAGTGACGGACCGACACAGGTCACATGACCTGAGGTCATGTGATGGACCAACACAGGTCACATGACCTGAGGTCAACTGACACGACACAGGTCACATGACATGAAGTCAACTGACGGACCAACACAGGTCACATGACCTGAGGTCAAGTGACAGACCAACATAGGTCACACGACATTAAGTCAACTGACAGACAGGTCACATGACATGAGGTCAACTGACGGACCGACACAGGTCACATGACCTGAAGTCAAGTGACGGACCAACACAGGTCACATGACCTGAGGTCAACTGACAAAATGACACAGGTCACACGACATGAAGTCAACTGACGGACCGACACTGGTCACATGACCTGAGGTCAACTGATGGACCGACATAGGTCACATGACCTGAGGTCAACTGACGGACCGACACAGGTCACATGACCTGAGGTCAAGTGACGGACCAACACTGGTCACATGACCTGAGGTCAACTGATGGACCGACATAGGTCATATGACCTGAGGTCAACTGACGGACCGACACAGGTCACATGACCTGAGGTCAAGTGACGGACCAACACTGGTCACATGACCTGAGGTCAACTGACAAAACAACACAGGTCACACGACATGAAGTCAACTGACGGACCAACTCAGGTCACATGACCTGAGGTAAACTGACGGACCAACACAGGTCACATGACCTGAGGTCAACTGACATACCGGTATAATGGACCAGATTGCACATTTATATACGGTGCGGCCCATTGCCGTGTTCTACAACATGCTTGACCTGGCAGCGATAAATGCTTATGTGTTATACAAGGCTTGCACTGGGTCCAAGGATTTTGGACTGAGGGGTAGGGGGTGGGGGGGTGTAGGTGTAGAATTAATGGGTCATTAGCAGGGTCATTAGCATGTGAATCGACATTATATAGCCCACTGAAAGGGACCGGGGGATTTGGAAGCCAAGTTCCCTTGCGCAAAAAAGCGCAGCCTTAGTCAAATTAGTGTTAAGTGTTTCCCATAACAGTGAATGAGAAGTGGAGTCATTCTTATTAAACACCAGAAACTCATCGATTGCATTAGAAATAAAGTCACATAATTCCTCATCTGCCAGTAAAAGAGAATTGAACTGCCATAAAGGGCGGCTACGTTTGTAGGAAGTTAACTGAATATCTAATAATAAAGGAGCATGGTCTGATATCATTATACTCAAATAATCACAGAGGACTACACATGGATTGAGAGCCTGGTTGATAAAAAAATAATCAATTCTGGAATAGGAGTGATGCACTTTAGAAAAGAAAGAAAATTTTTTACTGGTTGCATTTCGGGATCTCCATGGGTCAATAAGACCACTCTAGCTCGTGAAATCAGAGAATGCTTGAGCCATTAAAGATTTGTTTAGATTACGGGGATTGGACCGGTCCAACTCTGGATCTATGACATAATTTAAGTCACCCCCTAAAATTAATAAATGAGAATCCAAAAATGGAAGGCTACTCAATAATCTGTTTGCGAACTCAGCATCATTGAAATTTGGGGCATATATATTAACCAGAAGAACTTTTTTCTGCATTAGTGTTCCAGCAACTATTACATATCTGCCATATTTATCAGCTATTACATCAGTGGGTGAGAATTGTACCGTTTTATTAATCAAAAATCACTCCTCTTGATTTGGAATTAAAATCTGAGTGGAAAACTTGATTCACCCAGGCGCAACGCAATCTATTGTGATCTTTAATGCGAAGATGAGTTTCTTGTAAAAACACCACCGAGGGCTTTAACCGCTTGAGGTGGGAACAAACTTTTGATCTTTTAACAGGGTGGCCCATGCCCTTAATATTCCAGCTAATAAAACGAAGAGAGGTGCCTGGACCTGTCGTAATGGGGTCTACAGTGTTATTAGCCATTTAAAAAAGTAAAAATAAAAACAATCATAGAGAGCTGAGATGGACCTCCCCTTAACCCCTACCCTAAAGTAAACCCATAACAAAACAACACCTAGAGTCCCCATTAAAAAAACAACACAAAAAAAACAATGGAGACAGCAGTGCAATACACAGCAGTTATTCACAATGAAGCGTGAACTCGGAGACAAATCAGAGCAAAAAGATACAGAAATGTACCTAACAAAAACCGGCTAATACCCCCCCACCAACCTCCAAATTAGAATACTAGTATGTGCACTAATTATTATGCTACTTGAAAATTGAAAATAAATTTATTATATTACAACCAGATTGAGAACCACAAAGTCCCTGGATGAAAAAAAAAAAAAAATACTACACCACGATAAACATCAGTTTAGATGCTCATGAACATTAGCCTACAGTACTAATTTCTAAGCTGAGCAGCATATAAACATAACTATAATATCCAAATGCTATAAGTAAGCCTCAATTCTGAGTGGATATTGAGAACGATATAATCACCAAAGTACAGAGTTCACTCAGAAATCAAAGTCTGAACGTACTGCATAGCGTCCTCAGACGAAGTAAACTCTTTTACTACTCCTTTGTAAGTAATGCGCAGCTGCACTGGATAAAAAAGTCCATACCTGATCCCTTCGATGCCACGAAGTAGCCGCTTTACCTCATTGAAGGCCGCTCGAGCCTGAGCTACCTTAGCAGTGTGATCCGGAAAGATCGATACAGTCCCGGCTCCGACTTTAATCCGCTGGCGCTCCCTCGCACAACGTAGAATGTCCACACAGTCACTGTAGTAATGAAGCCTGCACACAATTGCTCGAGGTCGTTCGCCTGGTTTGGGTTGAAGAGAGCGATGAGTAGGGTTGCCAACCGTCCCTTGAAAAACGGAATCGTTCCGTATTTAGAAACAAAAGTACGTGTCCCTTATTGATCTATTACGGGACGCACTTTGTCCCGTAATATCGTGAGAATCAAAACTATTCTGTCAACGTCAATGGAGTTGATAAATAATGATGCGCTTTTATGTCAATTATTACGGTAAAGAAGCCGCTCTGCTCTGTGACCAATGAGCTGACAGCCTTTTACACACGTGATTGAAACTACAGAATCCGGCTCATCTCATTGGTCCAGTCTTGGCAGTTTACGGAAGACACGGCAGCGACAGATTTGAAGAAGGCAGAATAGACGCGAGCGGCAAACATTCAGGGGATTTAAACAGTGAACATAGATCACCTTCGAGCCTGCTACTCCCACCAGGAGAAAAAAAGAAACGGCTGCAAAAATACAGAGTCGAGTGGGAAAAGGAAGTGGCTGGAACGCGTGAATGATAATGGCTACAAAGCCAACTGTACTGTCTGCAAGCGTACTTTTTCTGTAGCCCACGGTGGACAGTGTGATGTGAAACAGCATGCTTCTGCAGTTGGACACATAAGAAACGTGAAAGACAACAAAACCAGGAGAACCCTTGACCAATTTGTTCTGCACCGGGCAACACCAGAGGCAGATATGGTATGTAAAAAAAAAAAAACTGCCATCAGTTCTGTCCAGAAGTGGTTTGACTTCTCAGAGGAAAACTGGCTCTTTCACCTTCAGCCCCTCTCTCTGGCATCTGGAAAAATATCCTTTGAGGAAGTGGAGAAGATCACTGAAAGTCTTCACCTGGTTGGCAGGTAAAAATTCAATAATTTCCAGTGTAGTGGTGAACCATGTTTAATTATTGATAGTTATAAACAAAAGTGTACAATTGACACGTACAAATAAATACATAATTGTGAATTTACTTTACACTATGCAAACATACAACCTTGTCCATCTTTAAAAAAACACAGTTCATATAGGTAATTAATAAATACATTTCAAAATGTAGTTTAAATACAATGCTAAATTATAAATATAAACAATACACGTTTTTCCATTTATTTATCACTACATAACCTAGGCTATGTATCACTAATGAACTTTAACACCTTTTGGCAGGCTGAACATGTCTATGGATGAGCTGTATGAGGAATGTGTGACTGCAAACAGCCTGATAGACCACCTCACCACCTCACCTCAGGAGAAAGAAAGGTGGCAGTCCCAGGGAACAGCAGAGAAGTGGATGCAAGTTCTTCAGGCAGCTGACCTCCCCAACATCCAGCTGTTGTATCCTTTGTCCTCAGCATCCCATCTTCCACTGGGTTTGTGGAAAGGATTTTCTCTTTCATGAAAAGTAAGTGGACTGATGTGCGAAACAAATGTTCTACTGAACTAATTAGAAGTGAGCTCATTGTCAGTCTAAATTATGAAATGTCTTGCTCACAAATTTACTACAAACTTTATTTGCACGTTGCACTAAATGCACTATTACAGAATGTTCGTATTGATTTTTTGTTATTTAATACTGTTTTAAGTTATTAAGCAGGACAGAGGTCTGTTTAAGAAAGATACATAATTTTCAAAAGATATGTTTGTTTCTGGCAATTCTATTTGCACTAAAAATAAATGGTTAATTGTGTAATAATTTGTTTATACATATTTTTATAATTCAAAAACACGTATCCAAATGAATTCAGGTTGATTTCAAAGTGAGGAGGGGCAGGCAGGGTGTTTGTGTGTGTGTGTGTGTGTGGTGGGGGGGGGGGTTAAATGGGGTGACCAGCCCTGCCGAGAGGTGTCCCTTATTTATTTATCAAGGAGTTGGCAACCCTAGCGATGAGACCGGTCCACCAGCGGTTCCTTTTCCAGCCCGAGCGCTTCCTTCAGTAACGTGGCCACAGCAGTGGGTGAGCAGGAGTTAGCACCCTCCTCCACGCCGATAATCCTGATATTGTTGCGGCGCGATCTTGATTCTAAATCCTCACATTTATGTTCCAACATGGTGACCTTAGTCGTAAGCTGCTCCAGAGTAGTTTTCATGCCGGCAACGTCGTTGGTGCAGCCCGTAAGCGCCTCCTCCACATCTCCCACCGTAGCCGTTAGCTTATCCAACTTAGCATCGGTAGCAGCGTTGTCCTTTGCTAGCTGCGCCTTCACGGCTTGTAGCTCAGCTTTGATGGATGACAAAGCATCTCCCAGAACCTCTTGTAGTTCCTTCTTAATAATGCCGGCAATATCCTCCCTCAAAGAAGACAGTAGTTCGAGCTTTAGGGTGTCAGCGTCCGGGTTAGCGTCAGCGTCCGGGTTAGCCTGAGCCGGGGCCGCCACAACAGGGGAAGAGGCCGAGGCCTGTGAGCATGACTTTAGCTTCATCTGAATAGTACGAGATTTTCCCCTTCCAGCCATTGCCATGCGGTGTAAGAATTTATACACAAGACCGGAGTCGGACTGCAAAAAGAGTAGATAACTAAAACTTGGTTTACAAGGAAAAGCACAGTTGAATAACAATTTTAGAGGAAATTGGCAGGAGCTATTGCCGCACACGTCCTACTCCATTGACCGCCTCCCCTCCACTTTGCATGCTTTTAGTATAGTTTGTTATTTGATTTTTAGCAAGTTAAATCGGATCTTCTCATCCTGAGCACTTCATTGTATTGTTAACTCTGTGTTAACCTGTATATGACAAATAAACACAAGTTGAACTTGATGGGGAGTTCCTCTCATCTCATTCTTGATGAACACTGACCATGGATAGCAGAACAGCTCAGTCATGTACACATCAGGAGGTAAGATGATGCAAACCTGAAAAAACAAAAAAGTGTTCATATTTACCTTCATAACGTAAAAAACCAAACAGAGAACTCTTTATGAGAGTTATGCTTTAAAATAAATAATTACATCTCAGGAAATAAAAGTTTAATTGAAGTGAAACAGTTCTGGTTTCATATTAAAGGAAACTGCAGAGAATATTTCAGAGGTGTAACAGCCCTGAAGTTACTAGGAGTTTACAAACATATTTACAGATTAGAAAACTGTTAAAATCTGAATATTATTTTAAAAGTATGTAGTTACAAACTTTTATCAAATCACTCATTACTCCAACACCAAATCTACAAGTGCAGGGTGTGGAGTCGAGTCATAATCGTGTTTCTTACTGAGCTGCAGCTGCTGTGTTCTCCTCCTCGCTGTCCTCTCTGCTGCTCCTCCAAAAGCCCCAGTCATGGAAGGGAGAATTATTCCACTGGAACAATGCAGGTACAGCTCCTTTTTAACCACTGTTTGATGCTGGCTCTTGAATATTCTGAGGTTTAAAACGCCGGCTACAACCGAGCCGGAAGTGCAGCGTAGGGCCCGCATTTTAATGGAAGTACGTCACCACTACCCGTGGCATATAGCCTATTTACAGATATATGAAAGGGAAAAAAACAACATATAAAATGAAAGGTAGCAACAGATGAAAAAAAAATCATATTTGCTCCTTCTTAAAACTAAATAAATTCAAACAATCAATTCAAACAATAATTATCTATAAATAATATAACAAAACTCACCAGAGTGTGTGGAACAAACTAGCAGTTATTTTGGAACATGCAGAAAGTTGTATCATGACGTGTCACCGCTGATATCAGGCCATTCTTCTTAACACATGAGCTCCTGCTTCATGTTGTTTCCAGCAGCAAACACCGCGGTAAAGTTAGTTTGAAGTTGGACGGAGCAACGCAGCGCTGAAGACACGCCGACACGGAGCTTGAATATCCAACGTCCAACTTGAAACTGACTTCACTGCGGAGCAGCAAACAGTAAACAGAAAGTCCATTTTCTCTCTTTCTACCTTTCAGGTCGTGTGACCGGACATTACATCCAATAACACAGCAAGTTTGGACCATTGCAAAACTGTTAAAACCTACTTGGATTCTAAAAATAATTAGCGAAAAAGCTTACTGTATTTTAATGGCCAGCCCCAGAGCCTCTGGCCAGCCCGAACCAGTGTTGCCAGGTGAGAAATGTAGGATTATCGTACTAGAGCCCTAAAATTATCGTATTTCGAGGGAAATTGTCGTACAGCCGTCATAAACATGTGGTTACACCGAACAGCTTTTCAACCTCCAAAAAGCTCCTCACGCACGCAAGTGGACGCACTTGTGAATGCAGCGTGTCCAAACCTGAATGCCAGAACGCGAAACAGCTGCTGGGTGTGTGGGAGGAGCTTACCGGTATACAGAGTCCTGCGCACAGAGTCCTCACTGCACTCCGCCAGGCGAGGAGCTTTTTATTTCCGTCTCTGTCGAGCAGACTTGACTGGTCGTGAAGGAATTGTCGCGAACACACAGCTACAATGAGTTTCTCTTCCATAGTCCACGACCTCGCGGGTCTTTTCTTTTTTTTCCGACAAACAATACGTCACATAGTGCGCGCGCACCCTCGTTTCCGCGTCACATAGGGACTCTCCCCCTGCCCCCTCTCTTCTCCCCCCGACTCTCCCTGATTGGTTGACACACCAACCAATCAGGTAGAGTTGAGCGGCGTTTGAAAGTTTGAACCGCGAAATCTTCAGCATGTTGAATGCGCGGATTGGAGGCTGAAGCCGGTTCACGTGCACGGAAAAACGCTTCCCAGCATGCTCAACACGCACGCGACCTGACGCCAGACGCCAAGAAGCTGCTGGAAGCGCGTCCCCCATTGGCTTTACATGTAAACTGGACGCTCCTGCTGCCAAAACGCTGTTCGGTGTAACTGGTGACTACACCATGCTCACAGCTTTGTGGCGTCAGTACGAGTGGGAACCATGGACAATAATACGCATTTATGTCTGGTGGCAACTAAGGAACGCCCCTTCCCCCTTCTTGTTTT
The DNA here is from genome assembly GCA_038048925.1 of Garcialebias charrua. Taxonomy (NCBI): domain Eukaryota; kingdom Metazoa; phylum Chordata; class Actinopteri; order Cyprinodontiformes; family Rivulidae; genus Garcialebias; species Garcialebias charrua. The sequence continues at coordinate 23,671 of JBBPBX010036336.1, read as the reverse complement.
GTTTCATGGTAGTTAACCACCACCGAGCTGAAGTGTGGACAGGAGATTTAAAAAAAAATTTAATTCTGTAAAATTAATTTAATAACTCAACTAAATTCTGTCTATAAGTTTGTATTTTTAAGGAAATAATAACTTGATCTTTAACTTTACTGATATCACTGCTAAAAACATCCCTAATTGTAAATTTAATATTCATTTTATTTATTTATTTTTGGAAATGCTTTCTTCTTGTTTCATACCCTGGACATTCCATAAAGACATGTTGAACCGTTTCAGGGAAATTGCTGGTGCACATGTCACAAAAAAGTCCTGTTGCATGTTTTCCATTTATTTTAATAGATTTATCAAGGCCTGTGTGTCCTATTCTAATGTGAGTAAGTTCCTGTTTCTTCATGCTTTCCTTGTATATACCTTTTTATGAATGTTGTGTAAATGTCTTCCTGTATCAGTAATGTCCCAGTTTTCCTGTCATATTTTCTTAATATATTTCTTTATTATAATTTAACGTTCAACTTTATATAAATGTTCTATCATTTTCATCACTTCTTCCAGACCGGTGTCACACCGACGAGTGATCAGAGACGAGTGGTGCCGGGCGGTCGTGGTGAGACAACATAAGTGCACCCCCGACATTGAGCTGCTGTGTGTCTCTGTCCGGCCTTTCTACCTACCCAGAGAGTTTCCACAAATATTCATCACTGTGGTATATATTCATCCAAAGGCTAACTTCAGCAAAGCAACTGAAGTTTTATACAACTTAAATAAAAAGGCAGATACAACTTGATAAACACAAATACAAAGAGAAAATAGAGGCCTCTCTGGCATCTGGAAACAGTAGACAGGCATGGCAGGGAGTAAAGACTATGACTAACATTCCACACAAAGGTAAGGGGACATCATCAAATCAATATTTGCCTGAAATTAGTGGAGCAGAGCTGCCAAATCAGCTTAATAATTTCTTCTGCAGGTTTGAAGAAAGCTGCAAAGACACCGCTCATAAGAGGAGCGAGCAGGATGTGCCCTCAATGCCTCCATTTACCATAAAAGTGTCAGAGGTTGAACATATGTTTAGAATCTGTAATCCTCAAAAAAGCCCTGGACCTGACAACATCTCTGGCAAGGTTCTTAAAAACTGTGCCTCACAACTAGCACCAGTTTTTACAGATATTTTTAATAACTCTTTGGGACATCATACAGTTCCTTTATTATGGAAAACATCCATAATTGTGCCGGTGCCTAAAGTTCAAAGGCCATCAGAGTTGAATGATTTCCGTCCCATTGCACTGACATCTCTGGTGATGAAGAGCTTTGAGCGTATAATTAAAAAAGTCCTTCTCTGTCAAACACAGCATCTTCTAGACCCACTACAGTTTGCATATCAGCCCTCTAGAGGGGTGGATGATGCTGTTCTGACCATGCTGCATTTACTCTATTCCCACCTTGAAAGACCAAAAGCACATGTAAAAATTTTATTTGTGGATTTTTCATCAGCTTTTAATACTATTCAGCCAAAGATTTTAACAGAAATCTTAACAAAAGAGTTTTTAATCTCACAGAGCTTGGTTTTATGGATTACAGACTTTTTAACAGGTAGGGTCCAGCAGGTCAGAGTGGGTTCAACACTCTCTGACAAAACAACCACCAGCACTGGCTCTCCCCAAGGGTGTGTTTTATCCTCACTGTTATTTATTCTGTACACAAACTCCTGCAGAAGTACTTTCCCAAATAGACATTTAATTAAATATGCTGATGACACTGCCCTGGTAAGCCTTTTAAACGACAAGGAAGAAGAGCACGGACCAGTTCTGGACTTCTTCATTAATTGGTGCAAACAATCAAAACTGGTTCTGAACACAAACAAAACAAAAGAAATGACTATTGACTTCAGGAAGCTTCAGTCATTCTCTCCAACAACCATCAATGGAGAGAAGATTGAAACTGTCTCGTGCTACAAGTACCTGGGCGTGGTTCTGGACTGTCACTTAAAGTGGGACTCATGGGCTGACCTTATTTGCACTAAGGCTCAGCAGAGGATGTATTTTTTAAAGAAACTGGGTACTTTTAGAGTCAATAACTCAATGCTTTTAATGTTTTATTCTGCTTTTATTGAAGGTATTTTAACGTTTTGTAACATCTGTTGGTTTGGCAATGCTACAGAGGCTCAGAAGAAATCCTTGAGAAGTATAGTAACTACAGCCAGCAAACTGTTAGGGACCACTCTGCCAAGTATGGAAAAGATATACATGGACAGAGTTATGAGGAAGGCAAACAAGATTATAGCAGACGACACACATCCCCTAAGATCTTCATTTGAGTTGCTTCCTTCAGGGCGAAGGTATGGCCTTCCTTTATTCTCAAGAAACAGAACAAAATTTTCTTTCATACCACAAGCAATTAAATCATTAAATAATACTAAGGTATCATGAATTACTGAGCTGAAACATCTTTGCTGTAATGATGGATGATGATGTCATGTATGTATGTATAAGTATGTCCTTTATGTCAATGCCTGCTGACAAATGTTGCAAATTAATTTCCCTAAGGGGACAAATAAATCTATATCTATCTATCTATCTATCTATCTATCTATCTATATCTATCTATCTATCTATCTATCTATCTACACGGCTCTGCTTTTTCTAACGTATGGGGCGGGCGCAGCGGACTATTCAGCCAATCATGGTCGTTGTTCTGCATATACGTCACTCTTCTGTCACATTTAGAAAAGCACGATTGGCTGGAATTTCAAGATGCCTTCAGGGTTCACAAAAAAACTCAGACAGACAGTTGCGACAGGCTGATGGAAACCGATCACAACTACACGTTCACAGAATGGTCAAATTATCGTATTTTTGGCCTTTTTCGGGATTATTGATCGTACATCGTACAGAGGGCAAAATTATCGTGCAAATACGATAATTATCGTACACCTGGCAACACTGGCCTGAACCGACTATCAACTTCCGCGCCGCGGGTGTGACGTCACACGTTGACTATCCAATCAAAGCGGGTGAATAGCTGACATTTCCGTGTTGGTTGCGGTGAATACATAGATATATACTGTATACATATATATGTATATATATATATATATATATATTTGGGCAGCATGGTGGCACAACTGGTAGAGCTGCTGCCTCTCAGCGAGAAGGTTGCCGGTTCAAATCCCGGTCCGGGGCCTTTCTGGGTGGAGTTTGCATGTTCTCCCCGTGCATGCGTGGGTTTCCTCCGGGTACTCCGGTTTCCTCCCACAGACCAAAAAACATGCTTGTTAGGCTGATTGGTGACTCTAAATTGACCCTAGGTGTGAGTGTGAGAGTGGATGGTTGTTTGGTGTGAGTGAGACAGGTCCCTCTTGTAAATGAGTCCCCGTGACTCAACGAGGCTAGCCTGTATAAATAAAGGTTGAATGAATGAATATATATATATATATATATATATATGGTTTTAAAAAAAAATTAATTTGCCACCAACCACACTTTTTGGACTATCCACGTCCATCTTTTAAATCACGTTTGTTTTCCAAGCCGAGTCTGTCTTTCCAGAAGTGACGTACGTGAGCTCATTTGCGCATATCAGTTGCACGGGAGGCGAGCTGCTCTCTTCTTCTGCTGGCGGTTGGCAAACGACTTTAAGCGCATTACTGCCCCCACTAGACTGAAAGTGCGATTAATCTTCATTTTTATAATATTAACTGATTAATCATTTTACATTAATCTCATGAGTTAAAGCGTTAACTTTCCCAGCCCTAATATATATATATATATATATATATATATATATATATATATATATACATATATATATATATATATATATATATATATATATATATATATATATATACATATATATATACATA